>JAFELO010001998.1:134536-145560 GCA_017140195.1 Eumaeus atala
GACAACAGCTAAAAAGCCCCGATTTATCATGCTTACGAGTTTCCTCGGCCCACCACACTTTTCTGTCACTGCTACTCACGTGTCTCCAGGGTCGACCTCTGCCACAACTTCGAATACGAAGGTGGATCTAAAAGTTCCTGGCCTAACCTACATGGAGCTATGACATCTTTTTAAATCTACCGTCATTTGTTAGTATGTGTAATATTGATTTATTATGCGCAGTTTCATTCCGATACTGCACAATATAATTTTTCTGTGATTATTTGTTCGAAGCAATCTGACGCAATTTTCAATATAAGAGAAAAAACTGAACACCCTGCAGTCATTAAGTACCTCAATAAAAAAGGCCTATCACCAAAAGACATCCATCAAGATATGGTGAGCACTTTGGTTGAGTCTGCTCCATCGTGTTCCAGTGTCAAGAAGTGGGTAGCTGAGTTTAAGCGCGGTCGTGAGAGCATTAAAGATGATCCTAGGAGTGGAAGGCCTACATCCTCTACCACGAAAGAAAACATCGATAAAATTTGTGATCTCGTACTGGGTGACCGACGTTTGACCATTGATAAGATAGATGAGATAACAAACATTAGTTATGACCGGTTGCAACACATAATAACGGAAGAGTTGGGTTCCATAAGGTTTCTGCTCGCTGGGTCCTGAGGTTGCTTTCAGCTGAACAAAAACGAGTTCGATACACAATTTCGCAAGACTTTTTGAGACTGATCCCGAGGACTTTCTGTCTAGATTTGTTACCATGGATGAAAGTTGGGTTCACAACCATACTCCTTAATCAAAGCAACAATCCAAACAGTGGAAAAGATCAGACTCTCCTACACCGAAAAAGGCTAAGGTCGTTTTGTTATAAACAAAGTAATGGCTTCTGTTTCTGGGATGCGAAGGGCATTATTTTTGTAGATTATTTACGGAAAGGTCAAAAAAAGGGAAGCCTTTGTAAAATAGTTATTATTTTACAAAGTTTACCCTTTTACGAAGACTCCAGGAAGAAATAAAAGAAAAAAGTTTTGTTTCATCAAGACAATGCACGTGTTCACACTTCGGTTGAAACAATGTATGTAATCCATGATTGTGGCTACGAATTGCTGCCCCACCCACCTTATTTGCCGGATTTAGCCCCCTCGGATTATCATTTATTTCCAAATTTAAAAAACATTTGGGTGGCTCGAAATTTTAGACCAAAGATGAAGTCGCAGTAAACGATTATTTCGCCTACCTTCCGGAATCTTTTTTTTCGAGGGGATAAGCAAGTTGCAGGTCAGGTGGAAGAAGTGTGTTGAACTAGATGGAGACTATGTCGAAAAATAAATTTAAATTTAGATCCACTTCTCTTTCATTTTCTTGGTCGGGCTTAGAACTTTTAGATCCACCCTCGTACTTTGCTTTGATCGCAGGGAGCAAATTTTATCAGAAGAAAAATGGAGGAGTTGGAAGTGAGTCGAGGTTCCCTGAGGAATAAAAGAAGAGACAGTACAGGATTGTAATGGCACAAATCTTGCGAATGTATCCATAAAAGACTGCTCGTTTACACGCTTGTACTTTAAGACGCGGAGTATTACAATAGCAATGGCTGGTGACACTTTGATGAGTATTGAATATGGCAGTAGTCCAGCAAAGTTCTAGTGTCGAGGCTGAGCGAAGGAAGACGATGTGTTGGTAGACCGTACACCAGGTGGAGCCGCAATCGCAGCCAGCGTCTGCGTCGTGCTTAAGGCAAAGGGAATGAAATCTACCTCACAATAGGTAAAGAAGAAGAAGGAAAAGAAAGTGTTATCCTTATAAATTCTTTAAAGTCCTCAGATGGCACAAAAACCTCCAGAGAAATTTGATTAAGTTTTTTATGGTATAAGGTGGCAAACGAGTAGTTGAATCATTTTTATGACGTCTTGATTATGCGAACACGTTTGGCATATAAACCCCAGTCCAGTCCTTATAATTGTATGCAGACATTGTCATTTTGTCTACCCTGTGAGCGAGCCAGCGGAAATTCACAAACCTTACCAAACGTGACAACGTGACTGTTACGGCGGTATACGATTAGGCGGCCCTGGTAGCGACGGCCCAATTCGACTGCACAACAGCAGTGATAGCTATGCGCGTTCGGTTGTGTACGCGTTTCGGTTTCTGATAACATTCACCATAAAAATGTTTTTAATATTTATAAAAGGTTTATTATTGCAATCAATACTCTCGAATAATTACCAAAACCAGTAATTATACCCCGATATCACTCCAGGAACGAACACCTTTGCGTTAAGCCATCGTATCTTTGTGAAACCGCACCAGCATACTACAGCCAGCTGTTCGGAATTCTACAGACCACTGCCGGTTCCAGCAAAGTCTTGGGACTCGGCTGCTTGAATGCCACGCCATTTACGTTCATTGGTAGAACTTAAAGATTCTGTTAGAGGATATCGCTTATATTTGAATAGGTGTATGATACCAGTTGTTACGTAGAATTATTTAGTGTGCGACTCGGTTTATCTGAAGAACTCAATCAATGTTTTCTACTTTTATTACTAACTATAAACGTGTATGATTGTTAGTAATTCATGCATTAACTCGGTCGATGGATTTAGATGACATTTGAGGCAAGTATAGATTGCAAGTCTGAACATAAAAATCGCTTTTTCATTGTATAAAAAATAGCGGTTTCCTTGGGCGACATTCACGCGTACAGTGGGGCACAGCTAGTAAACTGATAATAGTAAAGTTATTACTCACATGCTGTCGCAGCTAAAGCCAATAAAATAATAAGCTTGTGTTTGTACATTGTGCTTAATTCTGAAACAAAAGAAAATGCTTTTAAACATAATATAAAATAATAGTCAAAAAAACTGAAAGCACGCAATGTTGAGACCACCTAAAGTAAGTGCGTGTAATTTAGGTTAACTATAAAACTAAATTAAAATGAGCGGTTCTATCAAAAGTACTTAGTAAATTTATAATTAATTTAAAGTAACAAGTAATATTATATACAAAACCCACGTTTCACAATGTTACCTTACTCCTCCGAAACGGCTTTACCGGTTTTTACCAAATTTTATATGCATGTTCAGTAGGTAGGGGAATCGGCTACTATCTACTTTTCATACCCCTAAGTTTTGTTCACCCAACCCGACCAAACTATGTTTGCCAGAGAGGCACTGTAAGCCGGTTCGGCTTTTGTGCCCCAGAGCCCGGGGGACAGTAAATAGGGCTTTCTTGGTTACAGACATGTCGGGCGGGGACTCGTCATGTCTGTATCTATCCGACCCCAGGGTACTGTAGGGGCTACCATATATAGACCTCCGAGAAACGAGCTTTAAAGAAGGCTTGCAAAGGCGCAGCGGATGTGGTTCCTTTCGAGTTCCTCAGCCGTGGTATGGTGCTAAGGCGAGTCATCGCAAGGGTTTTAGTGGGTAAAATCCCACATAACCTGGTTGCCGTTCCCACTAAAATAGCTTCGAATATCTTTCAAACTTTTCCCCTGCGTAATAAAAGACAGATTCACAACAGCGGGAGATCCCAGGTTTGAGTACCTGGTCGGATTAGAAAAGTGCCATTTTATGACGGAATGGACAGGGCATTCCAATCTGCGTACACATACTTACACTATATTTCTAGAGACGGACGCTACAGCCACAGGCCAGGCAGGACAATGATCGGCATCGCCATGGTGAAATTATGGAAGGATTAAAACGCTATAATACACATGACATTGCCAAAATGAACACATGATACTGACTGACATCTACCATCTTCGCTCGTGCAGCTTGTGAGTTGGATGACCTGCTGATGGCCGTTGGAGGGGATGAGGAAAGCAGGACAACGCATCGGAATGGTAATTGTGCTTATGTTCCTGGGCATCGGGATACGTAAAGAGGCCCTATGTTATAAAAAAACACGTGGTGTTGATGATGATAAGGTTTGTGAGGATGACGGCGAACAGACTGAAACAAACGCCGCGCGAGACGCCCCGCGATTGTGAGCACGATGGGCGCTCGTCGCGGGCTCACGTGCAACCGTATGACGTACTGTGTTCCGTTGAACGACCTCACGGCCTACTCTGGAACTTCTTTTGAAAATTAATCATTTACTTTAATTTTTTTCGAAATTGCTGGACATATTTTATATGACTATAAATATGAACTCAAACGGGTGGAAGTATTTTGGTGAACATCGACAACCATAAATATCAATATAGATGCTATGCAGGCGTGTTAACTTCTTTCGCCCCCGATGGATCATTGGACTTTCGCAAAACGCGACAGCTTTAGCAGTTCACGCTAAATGGGCTGTAATGCAGTAATCATCAGTTCGTAAGAAAATCAGCCTTGGTGTCTAGCTTTGATTTTATGATCTATAGTGTAAAGCGTTGTATATATCCTAAAGTAGCCATACATTTCTCCATTTATGTATGTTTTATGTGTTATATTAAAACTACTATTATGGATTACTGCAAAAGTAATACAAGTACCACAAAAAAAAACAAAGCCTGCTCTATTGTAAGACATCGACATTTAGATTTAAGAAAAAACTGTTTACCCAAATAAAGAAGTCAATCGTACGAAATAATGACAGATACCAATTAATTTATAATCACTAATTGAATGGACAAAACACTTCAATTTAAAGAACAACATTTTTTCCTCCAGAAAATGTATAATCCATTAGTGTCGATTGTGGATTATGAAAGCGATTAATGTTAACATAACTACTTAGTAATGCAAAACGGTCACGCCGTAGAACTTAACCACATCAATGACATCAAACAATAACGCTCATACTACATATAATACTTGTGGTCTGGACACCAAGGATTATATTTATCTCCGTATAATAAATTAATATAAATCTTAATAAATAGTCATTGATGTATTAATAATAAATCGGGTCCGCTCAGTGGCTGGCCAGAGTACGCATTTCTGATTTTTTGTAAGCATCTGCGTGATCTTTGGATATCTAAGATAGGTAATGTAGAAAGGATTCCACGACTGTTCATTTACCTATTCATAAAATAAAAATAGCCTAGCTTATACTCTCAGTTATACGTCGCCAGCTAAATCTCCTCACTTATTCAACTGTAACTTTAGTATATTCAACTTTCGAGACCTGTGGAACCAAATACCTATACCTACATTCGTTCAGCTGTCAGTTGGTCAAGGGTTATTTTCATTTCCTTTTCTCTTATTTGTTTTGACGCGGCTGAAGATTTTTAAAATGAGACCATAACCGATGTTTTATGTGCAGCTATGGTGCCATATCCACTTGTCCACAGAAACCGTAATGCTTTATGCATTTGCGGGTTTTTTTTCATTTACTACTATTTTTTTTAATTAAACTAATTTACTTTTATATAAATTCAAGTAATACATTTGCGTGGTGAAGCCTATACTGTTTTACGAAATCATGACAAGTATTTATAATGAAATTGTTTCTTTTTTCGTCTTAAATCGAAAAGATACTGGTGCTACCGACACGAGCCGGCCGTATTTAAGATAAATTACTTTTTTCAAGGTTTTTTTTTTAAAGTTAGAAGAGATGGTTAGAGATTATTTATTTAAAAAACATCGAGTAACGGAAAACTATGAACAGGCTAATGCCTATGCATACATAAAGAGAAATAAATAAAATTATGAGACTATGTATACAATATATTACAGACCCCCGTTGTTCCTTTTAGGCACGTATATGTATAGATGTCCACAGAATGTCATAGGTGTATGGTATACCATCACTGAAATTCAAAGTTCGATAAAGTCAAATATTGGCAAGTTATCAATTAAAATCCAAAATGATTTAAATCGATCAACCAATACAAATGTTTGTGCATCTTCGCGTAGTTTATTGCATAGTACGTGCAATAAACTACATTACTATTACATTTTTAAGTAATAAGACCGTTTGAAAAATATTGTACATATAGGTGCGGCGGCACTAGGCGGACATGCACCGCAGCGGTGTGACGCGACGGTTCCTTTAGGAAGACCGTACTAGAGCTACAAGTGCTCCACACTGCCCGGTACAATTCCTTCCTGGCTGAATATACATAAAGATGGAACAATAATAATTGTTATTATCGTGTCGCATTTACTATACCAGACCTGCATCATGAACTGGGGTGATTAATCGCTGGAGCGTACCTTGCCGTGTGCGCTTCCACCTTTATAGCGGCGGCTCCTTTGACCTCGATCGATGTACATTTTTAAGCAATTGTTTTCAAATTTCAATTCATTTCACGCGGGAGTCCCTACCAGAAGGACTTCCGTATTATTTGATATTACTTTGACCTATTTTTCTTTTTTTACGTGGGGAAACAAATCATTCACTGGCCTAACAAATCATCAGGATACCTTGACGGCTAGTCAGCCCCCTAAGGGATCAACTCCTCAGATGGGATTACCCCGGAATAAAGGACAACCCTACCGACTTTGGGACAGTGCAATGGGGTGAGGTTCCTATCCTCACCTCTTGTCCTATGCGCAAAAGCGCCTCCCCCTGTTGCTCTTTGGTCCCCTCTTCTTATAAGAGGGGTACCGAGAGCTATTCCTCCTCCTGATCTTTAGCCCCCTCTTCTTATTGTAAAGATACCACTCTATTCAATTGGTACTAAACCCCACTACCACGACAGGGCTTGAACCATGGCGTGGTTTGCGAATGACCTGTGTTAGTTATACTATATACAACACCGGAAGTGTACACAGCCGCGACTCATTTAGCTGATGCGGGAAGGCCGACACGATGACGGAATTGAAGAGCGAGCCTTCGGGATGTTTGGAGTAGTCCCCACACGAAATAGGCGCTCAGCACGTAGCATGTAAAAAGTGTGCACAATTGTGGAGGCGGGAATGTTGAACTACACTTATGCGAGGTAGATGTTGCGATTAACTAATTTAGTTAAAAAGGGTAAAAATCATGCAATTAATATAAATGCGATTAATAATAATGCTAGCGATTCATGTAAAATACAAACAGGAGGACCGCGTGACATGATAATGGCAAACTACTAACCTAACCTAACCTAAACCCTATTAAATTATATTATTTTTTGGGCTCCGCCATAGATTTTAACTGTAACCTGAATTTGACAAGCTTGTGATGATTTTGTTATTTTTATTTACTTTATATTTGTCGAAAGTTGTGATATTCGCCATTTATTTTGAAAATTAACTGTAATGCCAAAAATAATGTTATTTGCTAACTTATTGCATTTTAAATCAAGTCTATTTTTCATTGTTATTTTATTAATTAAATCTAATGGTTAACAAATACTTGACTAAAGCGAATGCATTTTAATAAACTTGAATTGACTTAGATTTACTTAGCGGGTGTGCAGATTAATTGTGACATAAAGAAACAAGTCAGGGTGATATAAACTGAAATTAAAATAAGCATTCTTGTCTAATCAACGGTGAGAGGAAGAAGTCTCTTAATAAAAGTGAAAAGTTAGGACATTTAAATTTTTTTCCAGAAATCATTTGGACTACTATATTTTATGGAATAGTAAAAAGTATATTTAAGTGAATATGTGAGTGAATACGATACTGAATTGTTTGATTACGCCGCATGCTGAAATTGTCGGAATAAATCGGTATTTTTTATCATAATTCAAAAATAATTTTGGACCGGTATTGATTAAAATAATTTTATTTCTCAGTTATTTGTATTATCCTTTCCGTGGGTATATTTTCAAGCCTAAGTATATAATATCTAAAACACAAATTATAAGTATTCGTAAATTTACAACATGCTTGTATGTCAAGTTTCAGTTACATACATTAGACTTACAAAACTCAATCACGTTCTTTTTATGAATTATCGATACGACACGAGACTCTGCTCAACTAAGATAGATACTTAATATGACAGTTTTTTTAATGAAAGTGGTGGAATTTATCTGATAATTGTGTTCGCAATAGTCATAACATTAATTGAAACCTGTGAAACAGGATTTAAGAAGCATCTATAACAAAAGTAACTACCAATTAACGTCCTGTTATTGTTGAAAAATACAACAAAGCAAAAATATAACCCGCCTAAATTAACAATTAGGGCAAACCAAAACGATAAAAGCGAGTCGCCTTACGCGAGCGAAATTAGCACCGTATAAAAATAATTTACCGCCACATAAAAAAGCTTTTTAGCCCAACACAAAACGTAACCATTTACCCTAGAGCTTAAATTAATGCACTTCTTGCAAACTTTCGAGATCGCTTTAATATCGAATTGATTCGCGTGCGTTGTCCATAATAAGTCGTGCCGGTGAGTTTATTACATAATTTCGCTATGTGTGTCAATGACGCTAAGCGTGTGAAAAAATGACAGTTTTTGAATGTGTATGTAAGGTAGTGCAGGTGCTGCATTGCGACCGTATCAGATTGGTGCTTAGCTGCGGCGGCACCGAAATTCTTAAACAAATAGTTTGAGCAGATACATAAATATAATCGGACTGAGCGATAGCGAGTAGCCGCACCTTCACGTTCCATATAGTTATGGAGATATTTATGGGACGAACAATAGTAGCAGCTTACAACTCAAAGGTACCTTTACCCTGTCCCTTGTACGGGTCACTCTCAAATCGCAGGGAAGGTTACGGCATTGAGGGGGAGGTATCTCCCTGGTAGCATCCGATTCGGGTGTAATGCTGCAATAGCAGTAAAAAAATGATGCGGAACAAGTTGCCCTCTTCCCGTTAAGGAGTCAGTGGCACACACCCGCACGCATGTATGCACGCACGTACGTACGCATGTACGTACGTACGCACGTACACACGCACGTACGCACACACGCACTAACTTCCCATCCTATTTCGAAGAATTGCGTGCAAACACGCAAGAAATTGAAAATATACACCCCAAGAAGTTGTGCCATGCTGTACTGCAGCCAAATTGAACCGGCACGACCGACTCTATTCTGTCGCGTTCTGTGTGGTTTATGAGGTCCAATGCAAGGAATACGAAAGGAGGGCAACTTTTCGGGTGTATGGGCGTCACTAGTCATCATAACACTGTCAATTTTCCTTTGCCCCCCTATACTATATATAAAAAGAATAGGACGTAGGCATTTGAAATTAGGCACAGTAAAGACTTTAAATTACTGAATTTAACTGATAACAGCACACCTTAAAGGTGTGTCCTAAATGGGCCGTGCATAGCTATAATTTGGCAGCATCGCTGGGAGGGATGGACGTCTCGTTATCGAGCGTGAGGGAGCGCTGAGTTTCAGTGGCTATTCGGTCCATATGCGGCTCTCACATAACCAACTCAGTTTCACTGCCTCATAGTTTTTAAACTCTCACATTTACTGCGATATATGTTCTCTACAAAAGCAGTCTGATCTAAAATCTGACAAAGCCCAAAAGCGAGACAGTAAAAAGAACAAAAGGCGCCTCAGTCGTCTTGGCCCAATTAAGCTGTACAGGCGCATGACCTTGACTTGTCTTGTGGTTCTGGAGGTCCAAATATCCCAAAGGCGTGAAGAAGAACAAAGCATCAATATACTGGATAAGTAGACCTAGTTCACTTTTTATGTTCCGGTTTTTCGGATATTACCTCAGGTACATCTACAAGATCCATTGGGCTGCATTTTTCGCGCAGCAGCTTTAATAATAAATTAATATTACATTGTGATTATCTAACGAAGTGGAGGATGGTTCAGCCACAATATTAAAACATAGGAGCGGCGGCACGCAGGCGGCGACCTGCAGATGTCTGCTGCTGGTCACAGCGATACGTTGCGAAACTCACGGCGCCTTTCAGTTCGAAAATGTGTTTGTGTTATCAAGTGGTTGTGTGCGCGGGCGCAGTTGGCGTGCATTCGTCACCTGCTGTGGTGTGATCTGCGTGCTCCTTTATCTATCTACATCTATATCTATATTCGTATTATAGAGAGGAAACATTTGATTGTTTGTTTATATACATTGATCTTGCTCCCAAACTACGGGACCGATTTGTAAAATTATTGTCCCATCAGAACCCTACGGTATCAGCGATGAACATAGGCTACATAATATTCTCTAAAACGCTTTGCTCATTATGAAAACTTTCATTATGTAAAAATATGTGTAAGTACATGCTTATATACCCGTAGAAATTATTGGCAACTAGCTGTCCCGACAAACGTAATGTTTACGAGGCCGAAATTTTAATTACTAATTTTTATATTTTTGGAAATCAATGAGTTGCGAAGCCGGGACGTATTGCTAGTCGATAAATAAAGCCTCTTACGTATCTATGTACAAGATTGGAACCAACAAAATCTAAAATCTGGTCTGTAAGCTGCATTTCACACAATTTTACGCTTCAAAATTTTCACACCGCGGGCCTTCAATCGTTTCAAGCAGTACGTACACTAATTGTACGTAATTAAATGATAAGAAAATGAAAGAGAAACAAAACAGGTTCACATTCAATACAACACGTAAGTTTGTGTGTTTTTATTTATTGAGTCTTACAAAGAAACACAAAAAAATATTCATCTTTGTAGTCAGATTCCACTATTAAAGTTCTGCTTGACCTGTTAACTTAACTGGCACATGTGAATGTGCATGTATCAGTCTAGATCTCTCACGTTCGAGTTACAATAATGAATGTGAAGTGTTCATTTGGTAGCTAGTCATATATTTATGTTGTCAACGTTGGTTGACATTTTATAATAAATCTTGGACTTTAATAGGACTTTGGTCGACCGGCTGGCTCAGTTGGTAACGTGGCGTTACTCCAGAGGTCGCGGTTTGATTTATATAATAAAAATCTAAGGAATTATATATATATATATATATATATATATATATATATATAATTCCTTAAATTCATAAAATATATTAAATATATTGCCCGTTGTCCAGTACCTGTAATACAAGTCCTTGTGGCACTTAGCACAGGACGAGACTAATGTGGTGGTAGTGGTGTGATAGGTCCGGAGATATTATTATTGTTATTATAAATCTACTTTAATAGATTTTATTGCTGTTTTTCCTTGAAATTAGTTCTATTACAATTCATAACATGCGCTTAAACGTAAGAAAA
>JAFELO010001998.1:145737-163132 GCA_017140195.1 Eumaeus atala
ATATGGAATGTGTTGCCTACAACCCAATCGGCCACCGGCTACTCATAACGGTCGTGGCGGCATGTTTCGTGTGCAAGCAGCAAGCCACTACAACTTACTATAATACTAACCTGTAAAGTAGGTCTTTAACATCGCACACCGGACGCACAAGACACGGTCTTGAAGTGTGAATGGCCGGTGTTGCATGGGAAACCACAGACCGGAGTCATGTTGTGAGGGTTTGCCATCATCAGGTTTCCGCGTCCTCAGTTTGGTCACTGCTCCTATGGCCTTGCTAGAGGCATTGATGACGGCGGTGATGCGTGACTACAAATGATTGTTTTGGCATTGTGACCGTAACCATAAAAAGGTTGTAACACCAGGAATAGCTATCTACAAGTCATCGCTAGACGGTGTGATGCCCGAGGTCGCGGGTTCGAATCTCGCCGAGGTCATGAAAATTTATCTATGCATAAAATTTCTTCGAATATTCAAAAGAAATTGCGAGCAGTAGCGTTTTCAGCATTCGGGTTTGAAAATCCTCGTTGTGTCGCTGAGCCAATGGAATAAGTTCTTAGGTACTCGTATTAGAAGTTATTAAATCGGTCGGTCGTTGTCTATGTACCTTCTACTATGACGCGTCCTTACTGCACCTCGCGCAGAGCCAGGCCATCGTGGTGTGATAAACTCAAAGAATAATAGCTATCGTCTTTTAGTTTTCATACAGTATGGCGAGTGGGATCGGTTTTCTTATGTGTCTACTGCCTCAGACAGACATCATAAAGAAAATTGTTGACGTTTGGGGAATCTCAAATCCACACGATAGCACATGGGAGCTTCGTTGTCGTGTTTCAGCGTGTGTACGTTTCCGGTGGCTAATTGACGTTTCCGGTGGCAAATTGTAGGTAACTAATAATATTCCCACCTCCGCCAGGCACTTACGTAATGTCACTTTACGGCGGCGTGACATGTCTGATGGTACCCGTCCGTGGCAGCCCAGCTGATGGTACACGCCGGTGGCAGCCCAGTTTGTTAGCAATGCAGTATGCCCACAATATTCTAAGTTACCAACAGTTGAAATAACAGCCAACAAAGCAAGTCAACACTGCACCACCTCCACCAGCTGGTGGTTCAATCCCTTTATTTTCTACTTTATTATAGCTTGTAGTTCTCTATAGTTACACTTTTATTTTAACCGTTTAACAGGACATTTGTTTGTGTCTTGGTAGTGAGATTGTTTCCTCTATATTTCGTGAACGGTCGCTATTGTTAAATGTAGACATTATGAGTGGATTCCTCTGAAATAAATGTCAAGTTTGATTGATTCGCTCGCACAACCAATCTGTCGGAACAGCTGGCGCTCGGGCTTCCAGTCCGATACGATAGAGGACGTACTTATTTCTGGCCGTTAAATGATACACCGCGGGCGCGCGGGTATTAACGGAGATATATGAGGGTTTCTTGAACGGATTATTCCGTGGTTTATTGAAGACAATTCTTGGTGTTTCAGTTACTTTTTATGGCTTGAAAATACGAAATATGTTTAGTTACAAAATAAGTATCCACATTTTAGTTTTCAATATTTTGTATACTACATAACTATAGTCAATATTTAAGTATTTCTCTTGTTACGCCAAAGAAGTACAACTTCAAACGCGCGAGGCCCGCGCGTTGGAAGTTAAGTTAAGAAGTATTGTTGTATTGTTCCCCAACGTGACGTTAGTACAAGATCGCAACAAGGATGCTGAGAAATAGGTAGTGTCATAGCTTTCTTGTAGCCGTATCGGCGCCGCGCCAGAGTTATTCGTGAGCAGTAATCGCAACAGCCAGGAGAGCAAAGCGTCTGAGGGAACTATAACGTGTCTGTTTATGGCCATCGGTAATCACTTACAAAACATTATTTGTTGCCCCTTTTGTGTAATAAAAACAGATTACCTATATCTCGGAAGTGTATTAACTTTAACCCCTTGCCTGCGACCGCGTGCGCGCGGACTAAAGACAATCCCACGTGCAAACGTTAGTATATCTGGTGCATGAGCTACAACATTGCCAAGTTTCATGAACAAACACTCATCCATCCATCTCGAATTTATAATATGGGGATGTGAATTAAAAAAAATAATTTGAAGAATCTTTGGAAATCTAAAAGCATATGTGTGTATGTATTCTCTATAAGTAATATAATCCTGTGGGCTACATTTATTGAATTTTATACTCTAAGTAAGCCCAGGAGCTTTATATTTCTAAATTTCAGACTTGTAAATTTTAAGTTGTGAGGGACTGAAAGTCTCATGAAGTGATGCGTATGTACACAATGCAGGGTTACATGTTTACTTTCTTTGAACTTGTCTGGGCGCATTTCCGCGTGCCTAGACTACAAACTATCTAGATGATGCCATTAGATTGTATAAATATTTGCTTGGGCTAATAGTGTTTTATCTGACGATTGACTTATCTACTCGTGTATGGTTAACTATATCCTGTGGACGCTTGTAAGTAGTAACTAATGAAATGGATTGCACTGTGAGCTTATTTTTGGTATTTTAAACACGGTTACCTCGAAACATAATCCCCGTGTACATAATAACAATTTTATTATATAAAAACTAGCTACTGACGTTTCATATTTTTATAAAAGTTGAATATTCTCAATGTATATATTTCAACCTATACTCAGCATAGGCGAGAACTATTACTTTTAGTCCTAAATTCAGAAGCATCACTACAGGTATCTAGCACTGAATACACAATATTTCACAATAACTACACAATATTTCACAATAACTACACAATATTTCACACTGCATTTAAAATAAAATAGTCCTCGATCATCCTACTAATCTCTCACCCACACACATTACTAGTGGCTCTGCACAATAATACTGCACAGGTATTTGCCTGAATATAAATAATGCCTGGCCTAGGTGAAGGATGTACAAACATTGTTACATTTGTTCACATTTAACTACTGCTCGTGCAGAGCAGTGCCGGATAATAGCACAAGTAGCCAGGACTACGCGCCTCGCGCTCCAAACGGCACCGCTACGAAGCAAAACCTACATAACCACCAATAATACAGAGAGAGAGAGAGAGAGAGAGCCAATAAGCCAGGATGGCTAATCCGCAATTATTGCGGCCCCGTTGACGCGGGGATAGTCGTCCCCTTGCGACCCAACCCGGGTTATGAGGTCCGCCTCGATGCCCGTAACCCCCCACAGTTTCTGTGGAGATGACCAGCAGTGGAATACAGAGTTTCGATATGGAGGAGGCCTTCGACAGGGTGTGGCACCCGGGACTCTTGTACAAGTTGGTGGACGCCGGCGTCCCGCTGGCGTTTTTGAGACTATACCATATTTGTGAGACCATACGTGCCGGAGTGCCACAGGGCAGTTGCCTATCCCCTTGCCTGTACGTCACCAACGACATCACCACACTCGATGAACCTTCGGGAGAAAGTGGGGTGGACATCATGCTCGCGCTGTTCGCCGACGACAGCGCATACGTAACCTCGTCCCGAAAGCCGGACCTCGCTACTGGGCGCATGCTGGACCGGCTGCCGGAGCGGCTCGACACGTGGCGTATGTCCGTCAACGTGGATAAGACGATATTGTCGTGTGAACGGCGCTATATGTCAGCAAGAGGCGCTCCATGCCGGGGCGGTTAAAGTTCAGAGGACAGGATGTGTCTTGGGAATTCCCAGTCGTGTATCTCGGATGCAGTATTGACCGCGCGCTGCGGATGGGCTCACAGGTGGACCGAGTGGTCAACCAGGCAAGAACAGCCCGCGCTTTGCTGTGGCCGGTACTAGCGTCCGGACTTCCTACACTGACGAAACTGGGGATTTACAAGACATATATCCGGTCACGCCTCACTTACGCCGCCCCCGCATGGTACGCGCTAACCTCCCAGGCCCAGCGGCAACGCCTGTAAGCCCAGCAAAATATATCCCTACGGGTCATCACGGCGGCGGTCGCTATGCCCGTAATGATGTGATCGCGCGTGACTTGTGGATAGAGTCGCTGGATGAGTTTGTGGTTCGATCGTCGAGCGCTATGTTCAATAGGGCAGACAATGGACCGCATGCTCACCTACGGGACCTGGCCCCGCTGCACGCGCGACCACCTGACGGGAGACCGTATCCGCGTGAGCTCCCCCCCCGTGATCCACCAAGCGGACTAGGGACTGCGTGTCCTGCGATCCGGACGAGGATCACACATGCGCACGCATGACACACCCAATCGCTACTCACCACAGTCACAACACACCACACAACACACAGGCCCTAAACAGGACTACATTCCCCTGAGCCAATAAGCCACGATGGCAAACCCGCAAATTATTGCGGCCCCGTTACCGGGGTGGTAGTCATCCCCTCGCGACCCTACCCGGGTTATGAGGTCCGCCTCGATGTCTGTAACCCTCACAGATTACTATGAAGATGACCAGGAGTGAATACAGAGTTTATGTGATCCAAATACACAAAACTACAGCACATCAAGGCTATTAAACCTACGTACCATAAATACTCAAAATTATAGCAATTCCAGGAGACTATAACAATTTATGTGACTTAAATATTAAAAATTATATGTTACCTAAATACTCAAAATCACAGAAATTCAGTGGGGCAATAGCAATCTATGTGTGAGAAATACTCGAAGCTACTGCACGTTACGGTGCCTATAGTAAGCTATGTGCTCCCAGTACACAAAATTGCAGCATATGGTAATCTATGTGTCGAAGTACTCACTATACCCCAGACATGAAGACTAAAATCTTCAACCAATGGGATCTCCCCGTGATGACCTACAGAGCCGAAACATGGCCTCTTAATTTAGGACTGGTGCGTAAGTTTGCGGTAGCTCAACGGGCTATTGAACGTGCTATGTTGGGTGTTTCTCTGTAGTAGCCGGACCAGAAGCGAGTAGCAAGAGATCGGTCGTCTTGGCGCTTATTGAGACAGGCCTATGTCCAGCAGTAGACCGATAAGGGCTGATAATGTTGATGATAATGAAGTACTCAAAATTACCGAAATTCAAGGCGCATGTAGAGTATCCAATGTGCTCTAAATGCTCAAAATTACGGCAATTCTAGGAGCATATAGCAATCTATGTGACCTATATACTCAAAATTACAGAAATTCAAAGGGCCAACAGCAATGTATGCGAGCCAAATATTCATAACTACAACACAACCAGGGGCCTAAGTACTCGAAATTATTATTATTCAAGGAGGCTATAGCACTATATGTTATTGATAAATGAGAATTGTAATTGTATGTGATTGTGAAATACCGTTTTAAAATAGTAAACTTTAAAATAATACTCAAAATGATATCAAATCAAGGACACGTCAACAGAAATTGCTACACGCTGCGCTTGCTTAGTTCGGCCCTGGGGCACAGATAACGTACAGCCTATTGTGACGCTAATGCCAACTCGTGTCTTCGTAAATGAATATTTGCACGAATACGTTTTTTATTGCATAAGGATGCAAATATGAAACGCTCATACGTTTTGGCGACCATAGAAGTAATTCTAGTGCAGATGTGTTTTTATCCTTCCCGCTCCCCAACATAACTCTCGCTCTCGCAGGAGGTACCTCTGTGGTCGTGCCCACCAAATTCACCTATAATACAGCACAGCATTTACTGTTACTAAAACCAAAGACTGAACCTAATAACATTACATTTATTCCTTTCTTTTTCGTATATATTTTGCGATTGTAGTCTCGAGGCAAAATTAGTAAATCTATTTTATCAGTATGAGATAGAGAAATTTCTGAATTGAACCCCGCATTCTCATAAAGCTATTTTTTTAATTATAGGGAGACAGACGAGCAATCGAAGCCTTTTGATGGCTACCGACACCATAACCATCCACATAAATGATATGCAGATACGTTGACCTCCTTACCTCCTCCCCTCCAATTGGCCACCGGCTACTCACAAACTGCATAAAGCGTGACAGCTAGGCACTCACTTAAGATCATGCGTTGTCACGTGAGCGAGTAATACCTGCCCGATCCTCCCCAGCAATGCACCACGACACTACCTCCTACAAAAATACTAAAATTAGTTAATACTGATCAATATTTTAATGATCCATCGTAACAGATCGAAATGTTTATACATCGCAGTGTAGTATTGAGACTCGACCCGCTCGGAGGTATACGACGAGTGCAGCCCCGGAACGCGAGGTGATGAGATGTGCTTCGCTCGTGCGGGGAAGGGCAGAGCCCGGAACCCTCAGTGCCCTTCATGCTTCACAGCGTTAACATCAGTGACTAAACATGTGACGACCTGTCACATGTTCACTTGCGTAGTAGTACTGCGACTGTATACTCTAGTAGCTCCCGCGGTTTCACCGGCTTGACATCGTAGTAGTACTGCGACTGTATACTCTAGTAGCTCCCGCGGTTTCACCGGCTTGACATCATAAAATTCCTTAATATAAACTTCACTCCATTATTTCACGCCCCTAGGGGTTGAAATTGTAAAAATTCTTTCTACGCAACTAGCGCTCACTTAAAATTTTCGAGTTTCTGGGTACCGTGTTCGGCTGGGTATTGTCTGACGACAGTCCACCTCGCTCAGTGATGAAGCAGGTTCGTGCGCGCAGATAAAAGCGGCCAAACGAGTATTTGAACCCTTTTACGACAGCCGATACCTATAGACGTCTGTCAAGAACGCAGCATAAAATATTTTTTTTTATTGTTCCTTGTATTTTTTTGTTGCTCTGTTATTTTTTCAGCTATTTACAGCCTCTATCGATCAAAGTTAAACTTGTTGAGCTGTTTGACCAAACTTAATAAAGTTCAATATTATCACACGCACGATTTTTTGTCTACTGATCCCGTATAACCAAAAACCAGCTCGTATTAACGTTTTACTTAAATAGAGTATTTGAGTTTGATTTATTTGTGCGTTATATTATAGAGTAGGCTGTAGAGTACGCATTCATGGTAAAGGTCAAATTAGAGTACAGGCGGCAACCCTTCTCATATTATACCATCGAGGAGTATTTTAGGGTTCTTAGTATTCCGTATCTAAAATGAAATGAATGTACGTATGTATGTATTTGCCCACGTATATCTCTGAAACTATTGATCGGTGTTTAGAAAGAATGACTTCTATACTTTACTTCACACAAAATTAGTACCGTACTGGTCACACTTCACTTAAACATCTGGATGCCAGTCCGAGCTTATATTTTCGCACGCGCCCATTAGCATCCGCATCAATATAATTCAGACGTGTTGCCCTCCTTCCGTCTGGTCCTCACAGGGGCTAACTGAAACCCACCTCCACAAACAATGACGGTGCCGTCATAATTCGGCTGTAAAGAGATCGGTTAGTAAATTAAAGGATAGCCATGGTATTGCATTACGTGCTCTTTATGTCACTTGTTCCCTGGGGAGCCTCGGATGAAGGACGCCCCGCTAGCTTATCAGATATCCATAAGTTGTCGCCAAAATGCTCGCGGATGCTCCTATAAGACAACACCTAGACCGAAAATATCGAAATGGAATAAGAACATCCACTGCAAGTACCCGTCCGCCATGTTATAACTGTTGATAAGAATCCACTAGATGAGGACTGCACGGCGTTATCGTGTTCACGTGTTAACGATTCATTGTATGTGTTATCACAGTTCATGCGGTGCGTCCACCGCCGTCGGCAGGAACTTATCTTCTCACTCCGCTAACGACATGCGGTATTGTACTGTTCGTATTCATCCTTTTTTTGCCAGACAACTCGGACAACGAAGGGCAATGATTTTAACTGTATTTATGTCGAACGATATTCGCTTTTTTTATAGAAAAAGTTCCGGTCATCTGTTGGTGTTCCATCATTCCGCCGGTTTTCTGCACTTTAATGTTCTACAAACATTTGTCGTGCTTATTTATGAGAAATCATAAGATAATTAAATCGTCCGTCCCTTTCACACCTAAACTGGAATGTCCTTTTTATGACCGATGCACAGGACATGTGGCGTCATAGTGTGGTGACATTTGACACCAATGGAGCTATTATGGAATTCTTAATTAATATTTTTCCTTGAGGTAATTGGGAGTATCGTTATTATCCAGTGCACAGAGAGCGGCCTGCGGCACTGACAGTCTTGTATTCCGGTAAAATACCAATTGAATAAATATTATATCAATTTGCACGAGATCTGTGCGAAGAAAACATGAACTGAATTTATTTTTATACTCGGAGTATTTGAATTCAGTCCGCTCGTACCTACTATTATGATAGCTTACATGAGCTAAGTCAAGAATACAAATAACTTATATTCATGTCAAATTTCGAAATATACTTTCATTTTCTCCCATGATTTGAGATATTAGTTTCATTTTCACATGCCTCTAACCATGGGGATGATTAGGGGAATGTGGAAAAAGCGATGCTCCGGCTACTCACAATCTGCACGAAATACAATAAATAGCATAGCTATCACTTTTAAGGTGTCTTGAACCGGATCGTGGCACTACCTCTTACTAAAAACTTACCGAGATTATTTAAACATTAAATTAAAAAAAATACGTTATTCTTTCCGTGCGACGGCGTTAAAGCTTTGGGATTTAATGCCGCCGTAAACGTGACAGCATAGCGGTAACTCTGTGACGGTACGGTGTGAGCGACAGGCTCCTCGGTACTCCGCACTCGCCTGCCCATAGGCTGCAATGTAGTCACAGCACTGCCACCAGCTGTACCAGCACCACAGATGACCGGACCAGTAAATACTGACCTCTGGTAGAGAGGAACATTATTAGTAGTAAGATCTAACAAGAAATCCTTTGATGCGAACTGCGAGGCGCAGCTTACTGCTGCGCTTAGGCAAATGTCTGCGATGTAGTTTATACGAATATCAACCCGCACTTCACTCGGTAAGGGTTTAGTTCATGTAGGGTCACCTCCTGACGGTTATTCATAACATCATTTGAACGGCCCAAAATACATTTTTATAGAAGTGAGGATATTATGGCTTCGTTACGAATACTGTGGGACAAAGAAATATATGCTATCTTGGGCATAGCATGTTCAATAGCCCGCTGAGCTACCACAATCTTGCGGACCAGTCCAAAATTAAGAGTCCATATTTAGACCGCGTGGGTCATCACAGGGAGAACGCATTAGTTGATGACTTTCGTCTTCAGGCTCTGCGGGATGGGCGACCAGACAATGTGACGATGTTTTCGAAATGTTGCCCAACCCAACTGAATCCTTCTATCGGCTTCCTTCTCGAAGTTATGGCTACCTCATTGCAATAGTTGCCCGAGTTAGACGTATTCGTCTACGACTCCTAGAATAGCACCATCGACGTTGACTGGCCTAGGGAGAACGTGTTCGTTGAACATGACCTTTGTTTTGTCCAATTTTATCTTAAGGCCAATACGTCGGGAGGATTCATTTAGGCTGTGCACCATTTCCTGTAAGCTCTCTAACGATTCGGCCAACGCAACGACATCGTCGGCGAATCGAAGAGATGAGAGGTACTCGCCGTTAATATTAGTGCCGCATTCTGCCCAGTCAAATTCTTAAAGGCGTCCTCCAAAGCATTAGTTAACTCTTTCGGAGAAATAACATCCCCCTGTCGCACTCCTCGGTGCAATTGAAAATTGTAACGAAGTCATAAGGCAGAGAACTAAAGTAACCGATATCACGCGACAAATAAGTTCGCTGAAGTGGCTATGGGCTGGTCACACACTCAGAGGTACAGATGGCAGATGGGCCAGTAAGGTTCTGAAGTGGAGGCCGCGTTTAGTGAAAAGAGGTGTTGGTCGACCGTTCACCAGGTGGGAAGACGATATCCGTGCAGTAGCCGGTCCGGGGTGGATGCGAGTAGCAGGAGATCGGTCGTCTTGGCGTTCATTGAGAGAGGCCTATGTCCAGCACTGGACCGATAAGGGCTGATAATGATGATGATGATAATAGTATATAATTTTTTGGTATTTATTGAGTGGTGTGGTGTCCTTAGCGATGGCATTAGCAATGTACGTAAAGGCCTTTTCATCATGAAGGCACTTTTCGTAGTGAAGGCAGCTTTTATGGGTCTCTAGCACGATTGTCCAATCAGTCTCACTTCTGGGATGATTAGTCAGCCAGTTGGTGGATCAGACACAAATATTTTATATTTAGCTGACCCGGACATGAAACTTTCTTTTGATTCGGGAAAACGTATTTACGCGCCATCACCGGCCCTGGGTGGGGTCCGGTGGTGTGTGAGGCTCGCGGCACATGATAGCGTCACCTCCTCATGTCTGGCTCCTCAGCACCGTATGGAACCCACTCCACCTCCACAGAAGTGGAACCTCGCCAACTTGGGGATAACAGTGCAACGGTGCCATGTTATGGTTTTTTCAATAGTCCTTAATTATTAATGGGTGTAAAAGTTAAATCCACGCGAAATTTCATTTCACAACGATCCAGTTTTTTCGGAGAACAGACTGAGCACACACACACCACGATAAACTAGATAGAAGATAGACGACTAGTCTCATACAATGAACTCCATTGTCATTTCGGGAATGTTGTAAGACAAAGAAGTAAGCTTCATCCTCACAAACCGGTAAATTCATTTATAGCATTTAGATGCTTGTCTCGCCAGATGGCGTAACGGCAGCCACGAACTCTGGGGTCATAGCGGGTGCTTGACCACAAACTGCATTATTACACCAGCCTTAAGGCGATTTAGAAGTATTTCAGGGTTCTGTAGTCTGGGGATAAAAACGAGACCACGTTACTAAGAATCCGCAGTTGGTTATGTCCCCATGCTATAACTAATTAAACGTAAGACGGTTGAAGTTTTCACAAGTTGTGTACTTAGCCACCATAACGACAAATGCTAAAATATAGGTAATCATGGTATTACTTTTGTACTTTATTACTGTATAAGTCATTCAGGAAAAGGCAGTGCCATGCTGCATAGGAGGAGGCAGTGCCATGCGTGGTGCATCACACTACATCCTTCTATGCAAAGGAATTAAGCCGGCACGAACGGGGAGATGCCTCCCACTCAAATAATACGGCCGTAAAGTGACACCTTCAGTGTCGCGTTTCGTGCGGTTCGTGAATAGCCGGAGGCTTATTGGGAGAGGAGGGGAGCAACACACCAGCAGAGTAATTATGTGGACGTTCATGGGCGTCGGGAGTCGTAAAAAGGTACCGATAGCTCTTTTGAACCCCATTCTATATAAAAAAAAGGCCATTACAGGCTGATATTTGTAGTTAGCTTCATACAGAATGTGTTCAGCTCAGCGCCCGCAAGTTTGTGATGAGCATAGGCTATAGAAAGTTTTCTAAAACGTTTTGATCGTTATGGGACTCGGATACTGTAACCAAAATAGTGAAAAAAATCAAGGTAAAACCTTATTTATATAGTAACTGTCCCAATAGACGTTCTGTCTGATATTTAACTTACTGGCATTGTAAAGAGTAGCGAGGCCGAAGCCCGAAATCAACAAGTATTTAGAATTTTTATGTTTTTGTACATCAAAGAATTTTTGCCATGTTTCGTGAAATATCCGCGCGAAGCCGGGACGGACTGCTAACTATTAATATAATCGAAGTGTAAAATGAGCACAATTCACAACTCAGCAACCTCAGTATAATACATAACAATCTCCTCTGGAACGTGACGTCCTGTAGGTACAGGACATATTAGGCATAGGCTAACCACTATTCTGTGTTTTCTAATATTTTTGTTATGTTGACCTTGCATTTTAAAACCGATTGGTTCAGTTGGTAACGTGTTACGCGGTTAGTCCGTGTGTTAGGCCAGAGGCCGGGGGTTCGAATCCGGCTAGGTCATGGATATGCCGCCGGATTGTGATTTTTTCGTGGATTTATATATGTATTATATGTATTTCTACAATAATAATCTTAAATATATAATGTTGCTTAAATCAATAAAACTATTAAATATACTTCCGTTGTCTAGTACGTGTAACATTGTGTTACAGGTACTAGACAACGGAAATATAATATCTTACGGTACTTCACACGACTGGGCTAACGTGGTGTGATAAGTCCATGTATAATATTATTAGCTTGGGGCTGAAAAATCTTGTTTGTCGACCGTCATCCGCTAGGAAGTGCCTAGGACGTAATGAGATGATGTAACCACGCAGATCTATAATACCTTAGATATCAACGTAATTACTCAAAAATGTATTTTGACTCCGAACTCAGTTTTAATCTTAAACATTGAGCAATAGAACTTATCCGGCGCGTGCCTGCGGACATCAACACTCGAAAACGTGACAATGTTTAAAAAGCTGTGGCCATCGAGTTACTAAAGCACGTCTGGTAGCATAGTCATCGTTTAAAAAACAGAAGCAGATGCTCTGCAGAGATAAAATACGATCATTACAGAATAAAAAATCTTTATTCCTTGCGGGTCGCTTCTGTGCCTTTCCCCTCATTGAAAAGTCGATAAACTGAATGAATATCTTAAGGCCGTGTGAGCTTCCTAATTGAGAGATTAAATTGCGTTTCGCCATCGACTTATTTTAGAACAAATTCCAACAATCATGGGAGATAGCAGGTGTTGACGAGGAGCTGGTGACCGAGGAACTCGTAATTGATATATTTTTGTCATTCCTATACTAAGCAATGGTGCCCCATAATTTTTTCTGCTTGTAAAATTTGTTCCAAGGGAAACATTAACTTTTTCAACTTAAAAAGTGGTTTTTATGTTATACCAGTTTGTAATCTACGTCTGTGCTAAGTTTAATCCAAATCTGATCCGTAGTTTTTTTGTGAAGAATAACAGACATACAAACAAATTTTTGTGTTTCTAATATTATTAGCAATTATAAATACGTCTGCTAAGTAAACGCGTAAGCGTTTACTTAGCTTGTCCCTGCCTGCAGTAAAAGCAATGTTTGCCAAACTTAACGATGCTTCCCTACACCTAACAAAGTTGACTACATAAAGTGTGAACAGTTGAACTGAGAAACTTTGAACTCTTAACAAAGTTGTAATATCTATAACGTTGACTAACGTATGTATAGCCAACGAACACTACCATATGCCGTTTATTTGACTATCTGACACACGTTAAGTCTTCATCGTACTTATATTCCATGCTACACCGGCATTCATCTAGCGCAGTGCTATTTTGCCAAGATGTCTACTATTGGGTCTATTTCTATATCCAAATGAATGTTGGATCGACAGGCTATCATGATATAACTATAGTTGTGCACCAGGGATGATGACTTAGGGGGTCCTCAACAAAAGATGCAATGCATCTTTAAAAGGCCGGCCACGCATCTGCGCATCTGACGTCCCCTGGGGTTGCGTATGTCCATGGCCGTTGGTCATCACTTTCTTACAAGTGGTCCAACAGCTAGTCTGCCTCCTATCCTAAAAAAACTATTTCATAAATCACACAATCCGATTTACAATTAATCATTGTTAGCTTTTTCATTTTGCCGGAACGGAATATTAACCAACTTCACAGTATTTTGTAAATCAAAATCAATTGAGTAGAACAAATTGATAAGACAAGATGAGGAATATCCGCCGTGGTTTAAGAGAATCATTAACCCAAACAAACAAACACACCGAACATGTGATGTTTTGAAATAGATATGCCATGGTCAATGAGAGATCAAGGCGAACCACTCGGTAATGAAATAGTAATTATTTTATTGAAGAGTTGTAACTGTCACGCTCATTGTGTTGCTATCGCTACTACAAGAACACTTTCTAGAATCCAACATGGCGCTACCGTCCTGCATACATTCATACTCATAAGTTTTTTATGCATAATGGGACAAGCAAATCGGGGGAAAACTTGACCCAATGCCATGGACTTTTGCAATGGGTCACCGGAAACAAACAGCGCATAAGACGAGACAGCGTTTTGTCACTGCATGCATGGACATTATATAAATTGAGCCGTCCCCGTTCGTGTGGTCCCAATTTGGCCGCATGGCACTTGCAAAACAGTTCAACATCATATGTGACTAAAAAGCGTAATTGGGATTTTTCAGTTTCCAATAACAGTCAGTGATTTGGCGGTGGTACATTTCCGTGTACCTGTGCCATTTACTCTGCCGGGAGCCTATTTGTGCACTATAATAGAGAGTGTTCTGTGCAACTGTGTCGAATGAATATATATATAGCACTAAAATAGAGAGTGTTCTGTGCAACCGTGTCGAATGCATATCTGTGCACTAAAATAGAGAGTGTTCTGTGCAACTGTGTCGAATGAATATATATATAGCACTAAAATAGAGAGTGTTCTGTGCAACTGTGTCGAATGCATATCTGTGCACTATAATAGACAGCGTACTGTGCAACTTTGTCGAATGCATATATGTGCACTAAAATAGAGAGTGTACTGTGCAACTGTGTCGAATGCATATCTGTGCACTGTAATAGAGAGCGTACTGTGCAACTGTGTTGAATGCATATATGTGCACTAAAATAGAGAGTTTACTGTGCAACTGTGTCGAATGCATATCTGTGCACTATAATAGACAGCGTACTGTGCAACTGTGTCGAGCGCCCATTGGTGCACAATAATTAGGCAACTGCCTCGTCTCTATAGAGATGGCGGCCGTAGCCGATATTCACACAGGACGAAGCAAAACGGTTTCACCAGCTTAACATCTATAACAAGAGAAATATTTATTTGTTCGACTTTATGTATATGCTATAGACACAATGTGAAAATTATGATATTGTAAAAACTATATCTATGTCTGCGCCAAATTTCAACAAAATCCGATCAGTTTTGTGGGGCGAAACTTTCACATATTACGTAACCTTAGTAGGACTAGGAGCCTGCAGAGCCTGGTGGTCATTGTCAAGCAGCAAGTTTGTTGCTCAGTTACAAAATCGGATGACATAATTATTGCAACAAAACTAGTGTATTACTAATATACCATTGTTTCAACAGAACACGTCGCCCAGGTGATGAGATATCAGACGCAAGATATTGATAACGATAACAGTTACGGGACATCCAGTTGTTCTTCGTAAGGAAATGATTTGCTTATGCATCACCATCATCATCATTATCTGCCGTTGTCGGTCCACAGCTTGACCTGGGCCTCTCTCTATGAACGCCACGACCACCTGTCTCCGTGCAGTAGCCGGTCCAGGATGGATGCAAGCAGCATCGCATCCATCCTGGACGTCTACTGCACGGAGATCGTCTGCCCATCTGGTGAACGGTCGACCAACACTTCGTTTTCCGAAACGCGTCCTCCACTCCAGAACCTTACTGGCCCATCTGCCATCTGTTCTTATGAGCGTATGACCAGCCTATTGCCACTTCGGTAAGCCTATTCGTCGTTTACACATACCTAATAATTATGAGGAAACAAGATTGCCATGTGTCAGCGCAAAATTGTCAACGATACGATAGTAAGAACAAAAATAACAGACGCCATGTTATGAATAAGGTTGATTAAACGACACTGAGGAGGCCATACTTGCAGCCCCCACCATGGTTCAAGCCTTGTCGTGGCGGTGGGGCTCAGTAGTCTGGGGTGATCCGAATCACCCTGGGCGAAGCTAATTGAACCGAGGAGGTGTATGCTCTTTGTAACCCTCTTATAAGAAGACGGGACTGAAGAGCAGGAGGAGGCGCTCTTTGTACCCCTCTTATATGAAGAGGGGACAAAAGATCAAAAAAACAATGAGGCGGCGCTATTGCGCTCTGAGCAAGGGGCGAGGATGGGACGCTGTTCCGGGGCACCTGACCAAAAGCGGCAATGGTGGTACTCGCGGCGGTTTTTGTGAGTATTCAGTACTATAATGTGCCGCGAGCCCCACACACGACTACACGACTGGACCCTACTCAGGGCCAGTGAAGGCGCGTAAATGCGTTTTCCCGCGTTAACTAAAAAAGAGGCTATATTTGTAGCCCCATCATGGTTCAAGCCTTGTCCTGGCGGTGGGGCTCAGTAGACTGAGGTGAACTCAGAAACCTTGGGCACATACAATAGAACTGAAGGTCTGCTCTTCATACTCTTCTTATAAGGAAAGCTAGGAGGAGGCGTCCTCTGCACCCCTCCTAGAAGAAGTGGCAACGTAAGAGCCAGTGTCGGAGGTGCTTTTGTGCAGGTGCCGGTCCCTTAGGGCACTGACTGGCCGTCGAGGTGCCCTGATGATTTATAGTTACCTAGCCAATGGCGGGACCGATGGCACTCGCAGTGGCTTTAATAGTTTTGTTGCATATGTTTGTAGAATG
Source organism: Eumaeus atala (assembly GCA_017140195.1). Taxonomy (NCBI): domain Eukaryota; kingdom Metazoa; phylum Arthropoda; class Insecta; order Lepidoptera; family Lycaenidae; genus Eumaeus; species Eumaeus atala. The sequence goes on from JAFELO010001998.1 coordinate 161,934, forward strand.
AGAGAGGATAGGTGGACATTGATTGACAGATTGGATACCAAGGTATAGAAAAAGGAAGCAGGGAAGGCCAGAAGTGGAGAGGCTTTTCTGTGTCAACGATATGAACCCCACTCGAAACGACCGGCTCGGGACAGAGATATATGGAAAGGCTTGGGAGTTTCCTACGCCGCAGAGGCGACTACTGAACACAATTAACAGCTTAGGTGTTGCTTTACACGTGGTATGATGTGAGCGGGAGGCAGGAATACCGGTAGCACAATGGCATTGACATCCTATCCACGCTTAGGCCAATAAATAGTTAGCGTGGCAATCTAGACGGTTCCAAGGCTTTTTGTGGCATGAACCTATGCTGTGGAAGCGAAGATAATTCCGGTACAGCTTCATAAGATTAGTCCGTGTGCTTGTCGGGCGACGAGACAAGGTATGAGATCGAAAGGGGTATCGACTCCACACTCTCCCGCAGATGGGAGAGATACATACCGATATGAGAATGTTCATAATAGCTAATTTGACTAATGTTGTCTGCACGGTCCCTCATACTTCGACTCTGACCTCGGAGACGCAGCTCGTGTACGTTTGCTAAGATGCCCTCGTGATTTTGTTGCTGACTTAAATGAATGGCTTATAGAGAGGACCATGAGCGGAGGGCCCGCACCCCGCTTCCCTCGGTGTGTAAAAGAACGCGCGCGTGCTAGTCGCGGAATACTTAACCGGCGTGGAACAGCACCGGCTACGGTTTACACACTATGAGCCTGATTCATCGATCTCAAATTTATGCAATTCGTAATACATCAGCTGTGTACCAGATAAATCACATATTGTGTTCCACTGGTTCCGAATAGAGGACGCTGTCAAATTAGGTTATACAGCACGACTAGAGGCTAGCCGCCGCTGGAACCGTCACGTGAGCTAGGTCAGTTTCTTCTATGAGTGACCCGTATATAAATGATGTATAGCTTACATTACGTTTCTTTTATTATATTGCGTACAATGCACCATTAATAAATACTAGTTGAAATAGATCTACTTAGGTTAAGAGATTTTTATCTACCGAGAAACTACATAAATGAAATGACGAGAATGTAAACTTTTATTTGAACTGAAGGAATAAAATAAATAATTATTAAGCTAGTGAAGGATTAACGACCGGCTGACGCCTATGACGGTAATGTCGCGGTGAGTCCGTGTGATACGCCAGA
>JAFELO010001998.1:163178-179517 GCA_017140195.1 Eumaeus atala
GACATTTTATACAAATATTCCGAACTCTTAGCCATTTTGTATTAACCAGTAAAGCCTGATAAGCAAATCAAGCGTTTTCGTTTATGGTAAATTCCTATATAGATTTGTTACACACTACACAGAAATCCTTGAGCTCCGCAAGTATTTGCTTATGTTTAAGTAATTGTGTGTGATCGAGCTTTGTTAAATTTAACTTACTTCTATGTATAGCCTTAACCGGTCCTTGTTTTGGTCACTTCTCCTTTGTGGGCAGGCCAGTTCCCAAAAGCCGCCTATTAAATATTAAACAATGTCCTCATTTTGGACGTCAAATGTAATTTATCACTATATATTACATATAAAATACATGGGTTAACTGACAGGCCTTACCATTGTCAGTGGCTCGTCCATAATCACAAAAGCTGATATCTACATCTATTATATAATAAAGTGGGTATATACCATTGGCATTATAACACATAAAATATTGGTCATGTTAAAATACCGTCAAAATTAAAAGTACAATGTGTCAAGTTGACACGACAAAACCTTTTCTATTTTCGGATTTATTTTATCAATAGTTCAATAAGTATAATTCACTGACAAACAAGGAAAAAACGCAATTGATAAGTCTTGCTCGATACGAACCAAAACACGAAAGTCTTTTATGGTTATTATGTTTACATATTATGGATTTATTTTTGAAAATATACCTCTAAATTTTAATGAATTAATAGATGTAATTTAGGGGCAAAATATAGATCAACTTCCTAATCGTGTTATAAATGAGATAATTTGTGTGTATTGTTATTCTTTCACTCAATAACTATTGAACGTATTTGGGTTGTACCTGGCACCGATGTTATCTAACAGATATTAACTATAATCTGAAATAACAAAAAAAAAATTTTATCTGAAGGAATATAGTGACTCGTTATTAATATGGTTGGAACACGACGGAGCAAGGGAGTTCGTAAATACTTTCGTTTGAAGTTAGTAAACTCAGCAAGAGAGTTCGCAAACATATTATTATCGTTTCTATTCTATGCTATTGCGTACGACGAGACTATTGTCTTCGCCAGTCGTCTTCCAGTTTAGGGGCACGAGGACGGCCGCAGATGGCCGAAGAGACGTACCGTCAAATGTTATTAATGTAGATAATATTATGATATACGCGTTACGTGTATACGGAATATTCAGTCCGGACACATGCTGGCGTGGGTAGCTGCTTGCCCGTTTGGGCTGAGTTTGTTGGAGACGCGACGGGAACGCCGCGTGTTACGTCGTCGGTTACGGATTCCAGTTCTGTCCGGGCCATTGTCTTTTATAAGTATGTATTCTTATAATGAAATCTTAAATAAATCATAAAATAACCTGTATAAAACAAGCTTAAACGGTGTTAAACACATATGAATATCAGTCATTTCAGATTTTATTATTCGTTTTGTTTTAAATTTTGTATTTTATAATTTATGACCAGTGATCGTCCAAGGATCGGAATTCGATCTTAATTGCAATTGTACCGAATAAAGTTTGAATGCATATTGAACTAACCTCTAGGGTCTGTAGCACAATTATGTTGATATGGTGGATAGGTACCACATGAGTGTTATGCAGACCACCTGGGTACCTGGGTAAGTATCAACAGGCTCTGACCACTCCTTTGCCACTTTCCTTTTTTTTTTCACTTTTTGACGCGGTGAAACGCATTTCTTCATCACGCGCCTTCATCGGCCCTGGGGAACGACAAATCATCAGGGCACCTCGGCGGCCAGTCAGTTCACTAAGGGACCAAATAGGGCTGTTGCGCACCGCAGGACAACCCCGCCGACTTTGGGACAGTGCAATGTGGTGAGATTCCCATCCTCGCCCCTTTCCTTGTGCGCAAAAGTGCCGCCTACCTTTGCTCTTCTGTCCCCTCTTCTTATAATAGGGGTACAAAGAGCGGCTCCTCCTGCTGCTCTTGAATCATATTGGGGATCCTTTGTCCCCTTATATAATAAAAACTAACCTAAGGTATGTATATTTACAAATAAAATAGTTTGAAAAATATGTCAGAGTTTTAATTACTTCGTAATTATTCATCTATAATTTTAAGCGATATAAGAAACGCATACGGCGTTGCATATGGAATTAAATTGTAATTAATTTAATGTATAAGTTCGCATAATATTCACGTAATAAAATTGTGAAAGACATCTGTCTTCTTCTTGCGTGATTTTTGACGCAACATTTGCGATGATTTCATCTATACTTTTTCCAATGTCATGGAGCAAAGGAGCAGTCAGAGCCTTGCAATTAGTACCGACGCAAATACAAAACCAGATCCGTTCCACTCCTTACACCATCCCCTGGAGGAGGCAGCAAAGTGTGATAACGTGACACTCGGTTCTCTCTGCCCTCTCGTCAGGGCTCTGGCACGGGGGTGTGTAGTTGTTACGTAACGTGATGCGTTGTTTTACAATTGTAAATGAATGAATTAAAATAAGGTAAATACTTTAAACAAATGTATGTTTTAATCTACAATTAACTTATTGAAGGGGAAGCATTTCTCATTTTTTCCTCTTTATAGCTAAAGAACTGTTGGAAAAAATTAAAAGCAGTTATACCGGAAAAGACAATAAATTAACCTCAACAAATAGATTTAATTTCATTAAAAGTCCATTTTAAAAATGTAAGGGTCCGTGGTAAATAATAAATACTCCTGGGTTGACAGGACACTTCAGAAACAATTCATAATGTTGGAAATTGAACAATTAACAGGAACAAAGTTTTAAAAAGTTAGAGGGCACAAGAAAAACAGATTTCTAGATGTAGTAATAACTGTACAACAATAAGTTCATTATCATTACCCTGAGATCAGATAAACATTGTTATTACACCACCTAAAAATATTTTTTAAATAAAAAGAAATAAAAATTTTAACTTACAATATCGAAACAAATCCAAAATGTCTTTTCTTCAACAAAGAAAACTACACTTTTATATCAATTATAAGCGAAAAAATTGCAAATAAACTTCCAACGCCGGCGTTCGATCCGCGTTCGCCCGCGAACGGTACATGTGGCTGGTGGACCGTAAATGGCCAAAGTCGTTCCGTACCACCTGCCTCATCCCATCCGTGGTACGGCACGAGGGGCACCGGCGCAAGCAGTCTGCAAGTGATTATGGGCCATGTTGCACACGTAACCGGTATGTCTGTCACGCACATTTGACTTTGTTAACACAAGCGCGCTGTGACCTTGAGGTTAAATACTTTCCATAAGTTAAACGACACATGCAATACAGGCAACTTCACTGTCAAGTGTAGATCCTGTTGCGCGATCTAACAGGACATCAGCATGCTGCCCCCGCCTCTGTCCCGCGCGCTGCCGGTAACAAGCTGAACACAAAATAAGTGAGGAGCCTCGTGCTGGCCCGCTCTCACCGGCTGAATATGGCGTAAATAAGCACGAAGTAGTTCCGTTGCTGCATTGCAGCCGAATCGGACCCGAGTGACCAGGTAGCTAACCCTCACATGATACCGCATTAAAACCAGGGCTATACTGTCACGTTTTGTGCGGTTTTTGGGTAGCCAGTGGCAATGGAGAGGGGCGGGGGGGGGGGAAGGAAGCGCAACGCATCTGTATGTGCGGAAAATAATTGGCAAATGACTCCAACTTCTCATTTGTCCCCCTATGCTATAAAAGCGACGTTTTTTGTCTGCGGGTTGCCAGGTGGATGGTTCAATGGGTAGATAAATGCGAGAATTCCTCGATATTCGCTTACTGTCGTAATAGTAACAATACGTGTGTGCAACGTGTTTAGCAGGAGGAAGTGGCAGCTGCCGCATGGCACACACCGTATGAGTGCCCGGAGGGCCATTCGAAGGAAGGAGAAACACACGGCTGCATGAGGCTTGTGCAATTGTCTGTGGGCGTCGGTAATCACCAAAAGCATCACTTTATATAAAATATATATCTTTATCAGTGGTTAAGATCGGCCAGTGGGCTGATCCATCTCCGTCGGAGTTGATGTATTACTATATAACAGCTACCTAATGCAACAAGAAACTACATTAAGATTAGTGAAGATTTTACTTTTTATTGCTTTAGTCGTTTTTTTAAGTTTACGCGGATGTGTAATTTTCGGGGATTATTAAAAAAACTAGCTTTTGTATATATAAAATAATATTCTATATATATATATATATATATATATAAAATTCGCTCATTGGTGCATGGCCGGGATAGAAACTAGAACACTCGTGTGGATCTTGGGAGCGCTAACCACTGTAGGTCCTATATAAGTACGGTCATGTAGCAATAATTGTGTCCGATCTAAGCACATTTTCTGAGTATCCGTACTGTAGAGGAAGACATCGTGAGGAAAACCCGAATTCGTGTATTCGACTGCTGGGTTACAGAGGTCAGATGACAGCCACTCTGTGTAAAGCTGGCGCCCTCGTCAAATCCCCGAGATCAGATGTCCGAACTCGATGTCAACTGATGTAAAAACGTTATATTCTCTGCTTCTTAGCTTAGAACTTCTTAACTTAGCAGAGAACTTAGCTCTTATAGCTGACTGCAGTTGAGATATTTCTTGCCAATGCTACTGAACATAACGTTAAAAATATTCAATATTTGGACCAAAGTAAAACGAACCAGTCTCAACATATTCAAATGTTTCATATTCAAATGATAACGTGAGTGACATGTTCAGTGTCATTCACGTTATCGGGACGAATCTATCGACTCCACTCCACTGGGAGTGGATCTTCACGTGAAGATCCACTCCCAGTGAATATAGAGCCCTATTGTGTGTATGTAGAGTTCTATTTTCTAACATACATTTTCAACATAACAAATTCAGTAAAAATACTTGTTGGCCCAACCAGGGACTCGAGCTCGGGACAGTGACATGCGTACCACGAGACCACGAGGCAGGTGGAGGACTATCAGCAACATTCGCGAAACTCTATCAATAATGCAACTGCTTCTTCGCCATATTACTGATACAATAAAAAAATCTATTGCGTAATATATAAGTTGAATTAAAAAAAAACTATTTCATTATTTCCTTTTTTAACAAGAGGCGTGGTGACGTCACAGTCTTCTGTAGAACTACTAAATACGTAATATATTGTAATATACCTAAAGATGATTCATGTAATTATAATGGAGCCGAGCTTTCCTTGCCTGAGAACTGGTTCCTCGACGCCTGCTGCCAGCACGGGTTAGTAGGAGATGGCCGCTGATGAAGTTTTAAATTATTTATCTTATATAACACTAACCATCCGCCTCGTAAAAAAGTGTATGCTGTATTACCCCATATCCTGAGGGGACCACCGCGAAGAACCGCCCGAAAGAAATCAGGCGCAGAACCGACGGTTTTACGTGCTCTCCGAGGCACGGAATTTTCAATCGGTTCATCGCCCACTTCGAACTGTTATTAGAGATCGGAATGATGAATACCTAATATTTGGTTTAACCCGGGATACAAATCTGAACACACAGATCTCAAGATTTACGGCCAAATAAGTTACGAACTTACTACATCATATTTTCGCACGTGAGCCTTGCGACGTGGGCCGGACTTGTAATAAAAGGTGAATTCTCGCAGCCGGGGAATCGCTATTTGAGGAAATTCCCAGACGTTTTTATTATCTTAACAGTTTGTTAAAACCCGTGTATTTATATTACGATAGTATTTAATTCAAAATCATTATATTTTAAATATATATATGCATTTGAATATGAGGATAACCCAGTTGATATTATGAAGTACGTGTGTAATTTAAAATAATTTTATAAAATGTAATTCTTATTTTGAAAAGTATTTGGTCGTCATTTTAGTTATAAGTTCATCAATTTTTTTTTTTTTTGTTTTATACCGCCAAGGTTATGGATGTTGATTAAATGTACTGTTATATTTTTAATAATATAATCTTAAGTATATCAAATTGTATACAGGAGACGTTACACTTTTCGGAGGGAGCTGGCTGGGCGATGCCATCGCATTTGCCTACGCAGTAATTCATTGGGCTAGTTCGTTTCAGCAACTATATTTGGTGCATAAAGCAGAAACCTATAACAAATTTTGCGACAGGGATTAGGGATGGATTTTCTAGACTACCACGCCAATTAGTGGCTGTAATTTGCATTATATGCTGATAACTTAATTATTATTTTCGACAAAGGTTTTAACAGTAAATATAAACGAATACACAACAATGATCTCAATATTCGTTAAAAAAAATTATATTATTTACCACACCTGAGAGATTACGTTGCACTATTTAATAATCTACAGATTTTATTAAATGTAAAAATATATGACTACGCCAACAGTACTGCTGATTATCGTGGAAATATTAAATACTTCTTGCGCTGAAGCTAGAGGAATTCCTAGATTTCTACAATCATTACTGCCCTGTATATTTTCTTTCATTCAATTTGTGATCGGTACAGGACTAGACTAGACTAGATCTACGCTCCATGCAAACTTGGACCTCCTTTAATTAAATGTATATTTACGTTGTCAATAAATAGCTGCGACACAAATCCTTACGGCAAGTAACAAGGCGCGAAGCTGACGCCACGAGACTCCACGGATATTATACTATTGTTATACATTAACCAGTGCTATAAAGACCTCTTCATATTGCGGAAATCTCTCGGAACTAATTTCTTCAAATGGCAACCAGCGAGAGGCGGCATGGCAACAAATTTTAACAGTACAGCAGGAGTATCTACTTTACTTTGAATTTCATACCGAGCAAACGGATTCGCACCCACCGAGAAGTCCCATTGCTTCCCTTAATTATAACAGATGACTGACTGAATGGCTCACTCACTCACCGCTTAAGGATTAGACCAGGGTTCATATCTGTAAAATGATAGATTAGTTTTATTCAAATCATAAAACAAGTCAACGTTTAAGGGGGGGGGGGGGGCGTGTGGGTCGGCCTCCTTTGATAAAACAAGTAATACAATTAGAAATCACTATTCTACCTATTATGAGAGGTTTCGCTTTACTTAGAATAAGTCAACGAAGTACTTTAAAGATTACTAATAAAGTAACAAGCAGTAACCGCGATAAAGTCCTGTTTCCGTTGTTGTTCCGCTAACACGGCGTGGCGTGACTACAGCGTAGTAAATCACTGCTGACTGCTGACTGCTGACTGCTGACTGCTGACTGCTGACTGCTGACTGCTGACTGCTGACTGCTGATAGCTGACTGCTGACTGCTGATTGCTAACTGCTGACTGCTTATTACTAATTGTTGTGTTCAAAATGCCCCGTGGAGTACTCAGCAATACAATGGCTGTACCGCACACCGAGTAAGACGTTGTGTTGTTATACGCAGCTAAGTAGTCGGGCCCAGCAGTACGTAGACAAATCAAAATATTCTTATGTGCTCTTTCTTCTGAAGATGACCTATACTAATATTATAAAAACGAAATATTTGTTTCTTTGTTTATTTGTGTGCAGCGAAAAGCTTTCAAATCAGTTCTGTGTTTATATTTTTTTTGCCCTTAGAATCTAATATCGTCTCTGGTGACCACAGGCTATATAACATTTTCTAAAACATAACAGATCAGTATTAAAACTTCAATAATGTAACCAAAGGTGTGAAAAAAATATCTAAGGAAATCCTTACATACTGCAAAAATTATTGTCAACTAGCTGTCCCGACAAACGTTGTTCTGTTCTAAATTATTGTCAACTAGCTGTCCCAACAAACGTTGTTCTGTTCTAAATTATTGTCAACTAGCTGTCCCGACAAACGTTGTTCTGTTCTTAATTCAATATATTGTCAGTGTGTCGTATAATATTTACGAGGACGAAAAGTAAATTTATATTCTTTACATTTTTATAAATCATGCCATGTTTTGATCTCTTAAGTTTACGCTAATATTGTTCATTACAATAAAACTACTTTTACGGATTTTATCGCGGTTTATTGAATTATTTATGTAGCACGACTTTTCAGAAGTTTTTCAACAACTGTGATCACGGGTGGACTGAGATGACAGATGTCCTGATGTACCAATTTTTTTAAAAGTACCCGAAGAATTATAATTTTAGTTGTTCCGATTGACGCCAACAGAACTTGTTACATCTTGTTACGTCTTGTTACGTCTTGTTACGTCTTGATACGTCTTGTTACGTCATGTTACGTCTTGTTACGTCTTGTTACGTCTTGTTACGTCTCGCTGACTCGAGCCACACCCTCCTGCTCCTTTAGTTCCCTCTTCTTACAAGAGGACAAAACATTGCACTAAGAGCGGCCCCTTGGTAGAATGGCTTCAACTGGTTCCATCCCAGGCTAGTGATCCCCACCGCCACGCCAAGGGGGGCGATGCACCAGATGTGTGTGTTTGAAGGCGCCATACTCATGAAATACTGGTCCGATTTTAAAAACTCCTTCAGTTCTAGGCTGCTTATATGTCCAGAAAGGTTATAAAGTATAAACCTCAACGCTATGACCAAAAAGCAGCAGTGGGTGCACCCACATGCGGGTGAAACCGCGAGACGCTGCGAGTGAATGAGTATCTGTGTGTAAGTAAGTACTACTAACTTAGCTAATGAGCAACTCATGATTTTTTATTTGTACTAAAACAGATGTGTGGGTGACAATATCCTAAAAATACCTAAGTACATTACACTTTACATATTTTTGTTTGTACTAAAACAGATGTGTGGGTGACAATATCCTAAAAATACCTAAGTACATTACACTTTACATATTTTTCTTTATTTATGAGAAGACCCTTAACGCTATGACAGCTTACCCTGACCATTTACGATTTTTTTAATGTGGTATTGTGCGAATAAAAATAATAGCGATTTATGAATGGCTCCCAGCACTAAACACAAGCAATACCAACAACTACAATAAAGTCCTCAATTGCTGCGAGGAAAAGATGCCACAGAGTTAAGCGGGATCGTAACATCCGTAATTGATATACAACCGGATTCAATAAAATATCCAATAAATTGTCAATGACGATATTTCATTTAGTTTTCCTGGATATGAATTCGCAAGTAAAACCCAGTAAGGATTCTCTAAGCGTGAATAATTACAACTCACTTCATTCTTTTATTGGACTTATGTGGAGACACCGTGGCATTTCTGCATTGCACCTGCATCGGGCCGGCACTTTCATAAGTGTTACATATTAAATCTACCACATAATTTACATCACAATCAGGAAATCGACCTTAGCTTTTTCATGACTACCGACGCCCATAGACATCCACATAATTATCGTCTACATGCGTTGCCATGCCAGGAGGAAAGCCTCCATCCGATACGAGACAGCAGAACTCTTACTTCACAGCGGTGTGAGTGACATGTGAGCGGGAGTTACCTCCTACAGCTAGACCTCAGGAACCGTCTAGCAATTTAATACAAAAACGGCAGCGGAATTGGGCCGGCACGACCGAGGAGGTACATCTCGCTCACATGATACCGTCATAAAGTGACATCTTCATCATCAGTGGGGGGAGGAAAGGAGGGCAACGCATGGGCATGGATATTTAATGGGATATTCACGGGTGTCGGTAGTCGTAAGAGCGCTCCTACTGGTCGTTAGCCCTGTGATATAAAAAGCTTGTAACTTTTGTATTACATTATTGTTAACCCTTTATATTCATTTTTTCCCGATTGTTTCTGCTAAATGTAATCCGTTTAGTAGTTTTTGAGAGAAACAACTACAAACATACATACAAACTTTCGCATTTATAGTAGTAGCAGATTAGGTCTTTCACATGTTAATAATTAGTAGTAAATTTCTCACGTGTTACTCAGTTCCTCAGATGAGAAAATACAATTTCTTACGGAGTGACATTGCTGCTTTGCACACCGACTGGGCCACCACGACCGGGAAAATACCTCCCGCCCACATGATACCGCCACCAAGCTGAAACTATACTGTTACGTTTCGTGTGATCTTTACTTTGACGGTGGCCCAATGGGAATAGTAAAAGAGGATAATGCATCTGGACAACCTTTGCACTAGCCACCTCGAATATTTTTGATTAGCTCGTTTGTGTCATAAATAGCTTATATCGTCACAAAAAAAGGGTATTTGTCCTAAGATAAATACAAAATTTGGGGCCGCGGAAGAGCAGCCCGCCATGACGAGGGAGGCAAGTCAACGGCACGAGGCGCGACTGCAGTGTACAAACTCTCCACGCAGTTAGTGCTTACAGTTTGGGCGTGTACAATTAGGAACTTGACTCCAATTGTGATGTACTAATTTTTCGATGGTACGGCATTAGCTTTCGTCTTGGCAACATTTTACATGGAAGTGTCTTATGGCGTCTCTGAGCGATGTGTTGTGACTTAACGAAGCTACTGATCAAAGGTTAAATCCTGAGATAGAAATAGCTTCTTTTTTTTAATATTTAATACATTATGGGTTGATTAAAATTGATTTATTGTGAAGTTTATAAAATTATTAAGTCATTAGTCATCATACGATCCTAGATAACAATTAATTAACTAGCCATTTGTGGTAAAAACATCACAGCTACTTTTATTCCTTCACCACAAATCGCTAATTATTTAACTGCCAACTATGACCGCATGCTCACTAATGAGCTAATTAATATCTCTAGAAACTGGCATTGCCCGCGGTCTCTCCCTCTATCTCAACTGGCATGGTAGTTGCGTGATGGCGTATAACTTATGGCCTGCCTCGGTAAATAGACTATCTAACACTGAAAGGATTTTTCCTAATTGGACTAATATTCCCTTTTTTTTTTTTGTTGACGCGGTAAAATACATTTACGCGACGTCACGGAGTCCAGTGGCATGTGGGGCTCGCGGCACATTATATAGTGCCGAATACCCACAAAAACCACCGCGGGTGCCACCAGTGCCGCCTTTGGTGAGGTGCCCCGGAGCAGCAAATCATCAGGGCACCTCGACGGCAAGTCAGCCCCCGAAGGGACCCGCCCTTTGCCCCGTGCTCAAGAGCGCCACCACTTTTTCTCTTTTGTCCCCTCTTCTTATAAGAGGGGTACAAAGAGCGGCGCCTCCTGCTGCTCTTTAGTTCCCTCTTCTTATAATAGGGGTACTAAGAGCCGCAGCCTTCTCGGTTCACTTGGCTTCGCCCAAGGTGTCTCGGATCACCCAAGGCTACTGAGTCCCACCGCCACGACAAGGCTTGAACCATGGTGGGGGGACTGATACTTCCTGAAATTTGCGAGCCCAACCAAACAAGCTAACTCTTCATTTATATAATATTACAAGCAGTGCGCCGCAGTTTCACTTGTACAGCTCCGGCACTCTCCTAAGGACTCTCCTATTCTATAGTTTTCTCTAATGAGGTACAAAGAGAGCCCGAGCGCCACGATAAGTTTCGAGCCATAAATCAATCAATATTAAATCTAATAGTGGGGCTACTGCCATAAACCTCCCGTAATAAAACTATTGTATTTTGGAACCCGTGTCCCTCTTTTCTTACCTCAGTAACCTTTATAGTGTACTTTTTTCTAAAGTGGAAAAGAAGGCAACAGCACTGATTTTTTCTCGCTATGCCGCGAACACTACGATCGTGGTCACTGATGGTCACTGATGGTCACTGATGGTCACTCGTGAGCGAGTGGCGAGGACCTGGCCGGGGCCTCTCTTGAGCAGTGATAGCTGGTGGTACTGATCATTGTGGTAAAGCTATTTTTAAAGCCTAAGAAAGCAGCTGCACTCAGGTACGTAAAATCAATTTTCATATCACTCTCTTTGTTTGAAAAAGTAAAATGGCACATGTGTGGCAGGCAAAGCGATTGGAATATTTTAACATTCAACGAAAAGTAATGAACATTTTAGATATATAACCATTTGTTTAACGATTGCTGAATAAAACTTTCACCATGGTGACTGCCTGACCGCTACTGAACCGACCATATTCATGATAATAATAATTAACAAACAATATTTTTATCCAAAACAGGTTTGAAATTTATTTTTTGAACGTCAGCAAGTAAATTTACCACTGGTACAACCCTGAATTGAAAAGGGGCAGAGAAAAATACTCAGCTAGTCCGTCATCAATCACTTAAATACCAATATAGGTTTTTAACGCTGGGGTTATGACTGTGTGGCGGTGCCGCACACCTCAAAGCACTACCTGCCAGATATCTCATCACCTAGACGTATAATGATACAATACGTGTCGCCGGCGCATGCGCGAGGATTGCTCAAGCTGAGGGCCGCCATCATCCGTGAGCACATCCGCGTTGCACGTCACCGAGGTCGAGCCGCGGCCCGCGGCCTTCCTGTCCCTCATTCATTTGAAAAACCAATCGAAAACCATACTTCTATTTGAAACCTCTTTGGATATTAATAAGTCTTTGTGATTTATAAGAGACCCAATCTGGCTAAATTGTGTCGGCACGACCGGAGACCGCCTTTTTATTAGCACAGGGAGAGTAACGACCATTGTTGTTAAACACTAACAGTCGAAACCTGCTATTGTCAACCACTTCCAGGCCTCAATAGATAAGTATCATCTCATGCTAGATTGAAGCACTGTACTATTTTGCCGCGCCACAAATGGGATATACAGGATCCCTAAACGGGTGTGTTGTGGTTGGATGAGCTGAAATCACTATAAAGGTCGAACCGCACTACACTGCTCGGGGCGACACTGCATCAGAGTGTCGCGGTGCGGAAATTATTTTTTGTATCTGTTCATACCAATCAGCTACATTGTAACGACATGTAGTGGCCTGGGATCCATGGGGCCCAGGGAATTCATGTTTTCCAATGAGAATATTTTTCTAGCGAAATGCCACGCCGCAGAGTGCCGCATTGCAATGACGCGGCGCGGCGGGGCGCTACTGAGTTGTCCCCGGAGACTTTTTCGACGTGCGTCATATTAGATTCGGCAGGCTGTGATAAAAAACATCTACTCCATTATCCATTAGCATGTTTATGACACGGCAGCACTGGGCAAGGCGCAACGGCGGCGCAGGCCCGGGGGACGCACAGTGGTCGCACTCAGCACGTCCGGGTGCTGCGACTCTACTAGGGCCGCATCCCTTCGAACTGACAACCTACAGTACCGCCGTACTTCTTATAGCATAAAAAACGCGTAAATTTTTGCAAAATTTTTTCGATCATTAAAATATATTTTATCTCATACGAGCTCCATATTATTGAGTTTGCCTCTAAGTGACTGCGCACTAAAGGATTATATAATGTTTTGTGAAGTGCACAGTAGCTAATTTTCTATACACATTTATATTATTTACAATTCTTGAGAAACCGCGGTAAAGCCGGAGGTAAAACTTTACATAAACTATTGAATGTCCACAAACTACAAATACTAACAATAGGCGAAACGTCGACACCTTTATTCTATATTATGTTTTATGTTATCAGAGGACAAACGAGCGATCAGAGCCTTTCAACGACCACCGACGCCCATGAACATCAGCATAATTATGCCGATGCTCTCCTTTTCCACCCTTCTCTTACCTATTAAGGCGGCTTCACTGGCCCTGGGTGGGGTCCAGTGGTGTGTGGGGCTCGCGGCACATTATAGTGCCGAATACCCACAAAATCCATCGCGAGTGCCATCAGTGCCGCTTTTGGTGAGGTGCCCCGGAACAGCAAATAATCAGGTCACCCAGTATAATAACCAGCCCCCTAAGGGATCGGCCCCACAGATGGGGTTGTCGCGCACCACAGGACAACCCTTCCAACTTTGGGACAGTGGAAGGCGGCGAGGTTCTCATCCTCAGCACTTGCCCCGTGTACAATTGCGCCGCCTCATTTTTATTTCTCTTTCTTTCTTATAAGAGGGGTACAAAGAGCGCCTCCCCCTCCTGCTCTTTAGTCCCCTCTTCTTATAAGAGGGGTACAAAGAGCGCCTCCCCCTCCTGCTCTTTACTCCCCTCTTCTTATAAGAGGGATACAAAGAGCGCCTCCCCCTCCTGCTCTTTAGTCCCCTCTTCTTATAAGAGGGGTACAAAGAGTGCCTCCCCTCCTGCTCTTTAGTCTCCTCTTCTTATAAGAGGGGTACAAAGAGCGCCTCCCCCTCCTGCTCTTTAGTCCCCTCTTCTTATAAGGGGGGTACAAAGAGCGCCTCCCCCTCCTGCTCTTTAGTCCCCTCTTCTTATAAGAGGTGTCCAAAGAGCATACATCTCCTCGGTTCAAATAGCTTCGCCCAAGGTGTCTCGGATCACCCCAGGCTACTGTGCCCCACCGCCACGACAAGGCTTGAACCATGGTGGGGAAAATCTACGCAGTGCTACAATCTGCCATAGGGATGCCTCTATGTTCAGTGTATGGTCATAATTCATTATGGCAACGATAACCTATATGTTATCTATCGGCTGAGAATGATTTGGTCGCCGTTCCAGCTTCAGTAGGGGGAAATCCAGGATTATGTACATGCAATCCACATTAATCCGATATAACATGTTATTGTAATTGCGATATTACATGTTATTGTAATTGTGATATAACATGTAATTGCAATTGCGATATAATATGTTATTGTAATTGAGATATAACATGTTGTTGTAATTACGATATAACATGTTACTGTAATTGCGTAATGTTCATCCCACAATATTACATATGTTTAAATTTAATATATTTAAATTTAACTGTCAAGGGTAGCGTGTAATTACAATTATTCTTTACGTACTTACAGTGATGAGGGTTCCGTGAGTCGTAATCTGAAAAAAACAAAAGACATTAGATAAATATAGTCAGTTTTCGGGTCCTTAGCGGAAAGCAAAGAAAGATAAGATAATTGCAGAAAGAGCAATACAAAGTCATAATTTTATGAATCCACTAGCTTCATCAAGATCTAAAGCCGATACAGATTTAGAGGAAATTGATCATACAGACAGCCAGCCGGGAACAGTATTTAAAAATAGAAAATTACCAGCCAGTTTATAAGTTCAATCGTTCCTAATGTATTCCTAATGATGTTTTAAAGGCCGGCATCGGTTAGAAAATGAAATATAATCGGCAATTTTACCAGATAAAAAACCTACATCGCGAGGATGATAACGCTACTCATTGATTCTTCACCTTGTATTGGGGGGCAAATGAGCAATCGGAGCCTTTTGATGACTACCGACGCCCATAGACATCCGCATATTTGTCATGGAGATGAGTTGCCCCAGTTTCCTCCTCCGCCCCAATGGTCCACAGATGCGTGATTCAGATTATAATAATATACACGATCTTTTATTTAATGTTTTACGTCACGAATTATTTACTTACGTCGCGTATGTATGAAAAGTAGGTAGTATCCGATCCTCAGACGTACTGTATATGCATGTGCAACTTGGCAACTAACATAGTTTGTTTAACTAGCATCGTGACACGAGCACTTTATATTGTATATAAGATAGATAAGTTGGACGTGTTATATTTTTCCGAGCCTACTTATGTTTCATAGTTTGGTAAACCCGACACTCGCAAAAGTGTTATCAGAACGTTAACCTCGGTCACCTCACGTCGACAACAATTGTATAAACAATTTGCATTTTTAGGCTTCCGTACACATGTGGTAAGAAACTCGGAATGCATATATTTCCTTCGTGTCCATGTCTTTCCGTCTGTCTGACAGAGACTATACATTACTATAAAACATGTATACAGTACCAGGGTCAAAATATGAAAGTATATTTTGTGAATCGCTGCATATTCATGAACAAAAAAATAATTATAGTATATATAAAAAAATAAGTAAGCCATACACGTAATAAGTATAGCAGTCCATACACGTATTAAGTATAGTAGTCCATACATGTAATAAGTATAGCAGTCCATACATATAACAAGTATAGCTGGCCATACATGTAATAAGTATAGCGGTCCATACATGTAATAAGTATAGCTGGCCATACATGTAGTAAGTATAGCTGGCCATACATGTAATAAGTATAGCAGTCCATACACGTAATAAGTATAGCAGTCCATACATGTAATTAATATAGCAGTCCATACATGTAATAAGTATAGCTGGCCATACATGTAGTAAGTATGTATGCAAGACAGCATAGCCGCGTGCGGTTTCATTGGATAGGCCTTTTTAAAGACGAGTCCGCACGCGTGAACTGGATGGTAAGTGCGGCGTTTTGCTCTTTTCACCAGTGCCCAGGCCCTGTCGCATGCTGTACGGCCTTGCGCGCTCTTGGATGAGTTTTTACATGTAAAGTGCAATTCACACGTCAGTGATGAACGCTCAATGTAGGATTACGAAACACGAAGCTACGACTAACAATAACCATGACTGCGCCAAAGGTTAGACGAATCCATGTCACACATATCAATATATTGAGATCTGTACAATCCATGTCATGCATATATATCATTATATTAAGATCCGTACGATCCATGTCAT
>JAFELO010002000.1:1940-25552 GCA_017140195.1 Eumaeus atala
GGGGGGGGGGGCAATCGGAGCCTTTTTACGACTACCAACGCCCATGAACATCCACATCTTTTGCGTGCTGATGCATTGCCCTCCTTCCCCCCTCCTAATGGGCCATCGGCCACTCACAAAGCGCATGAAAAGCGGCACTGAAGATATCACTTTACGGCGGAATTATGTTACAGTCACGAAAATCAATAGTGGGACTACCCAATCAATAGTGGGACTACCCAATCAATAGTGGGACTACCCAATCTAATCTTTTAAAATAAAATTACAAAAATTGCACTGGGTATATAGCAAATCGAAATAAAGGGCAGAAAACAATACTTATCCGGAGGAGGCCTTCGCCAGTGAGAATGAGGAAATATTTGATTGTTCGTTTGTTTGCATGTAATAGGCTCCGAAACTACTGGACCGATTTGAAAAATTCTTACTTAATCATTAGAATCCTATCATTATCTCTAATGAACAGAGACTAAATAGATAGTTATAAAACATTAGAGATCAGTATGAAAAATTCTATATTGAAATTTCGTTGTGTAAGTAAGCCTTTATTATATCGCAGCTGCGGAAACGATTGACCGCGATCCGTCCTAGTCTAGTGTTAAATATTCTTCAGATTCCTGCCATATAACCTTCAACTGTACCAAAATACGAAGTCCTCCCCGGGGTGTATTTCCTTAAAAAGGGACATAGCTTCTGTGTACTGTTCGTAAAACATTTTTGTGCACATGTCATTTATTCATTCATAAAATGCAGATCGGGTAAAGGGCGACGACGCATGCATATCGGCCTACCGGCCCGGCCGGGGCTTATTACAAGTACCTCAGCCAATGGTACTCCTGGACTAGAGACTACAGACGAGTCACAGTTGTATAGCAGAGAACAGAACAACAATAAAAACGTTATTAAAAATAAAACCGATGAAGACTTTAGTGAGACATAAACATGTATTAATATACGTGAAGAAAAAAGAGCCCATCACTTTTTTTATTAAAAACTTTTTATACTTTAAATTGAATTTCGATCCCATGATCGCCGTTATCGTGTGGCAATAACAAATGTTTACTCTTGCAACTGAAGTTTGATTTTTTTTCACAATAGCTATCGCAAGTATGTCAACAGTATGTATTCACTATGTCCTGCGTATTTAGTAACCTGTCACGCCGGTTTTGCGGTGGGCCAATATTCACTGCGGCTGTGCACACGAATCCGACTAAGTACAGAACTCTACGTAAATATCCATTTATAAAATATGGTAATATAGAACCGCCGTTGTACACCAACACTAAGAGTTACTCTACAATTCGTACGAAGTACTAGGTCCTTACTGATCTTAAGATGACCACAAATGACATGACTTTTTCTATATTGAATGACAAGAAACCCAGATGTGAAATGTAGAATCAGACAGCGCTGCAGAACCTTGTAAAGTTGGGTATAGCCGGCAGGCTGCCATAAAGATCTGCTTAACTCTACTGAGATAGGGCTGAAGCTTAGTATGTATGAGTAGGTATTTAATAAACTCTACTTATTCAGTGATAGGGCTGATAGCTTAATATGTAAGAGTAGGTATTTAATAAACTGAAAATGCCATAGTTACGGCAGGCCAGTTAAAAAATACTGTTAAAATTAACAAATGTAGGCTACCTAATGTGTGTTAAGTCAAGTGTGTTGTGTATGTGGCTAAATCCAATGCTGCTGCAATATCACTAATATTACATAAATGTTATTGAGTTTTCTTTATCTGTGTTACAATTAATGGTGGGTGATCTTAGTCAGAACTTGGTCGAAAAAAAGTTAATCAAAACTGCCGCGTTTGCTCGAACTGACAATGACGTATACCTATAATTATCTTGTTTGTATCTATGTAGACATTAGATAGATATAAAACTACGTGTTATTTGAATAAAAGTACGTAATTAAAATAACTAAGAAACATACCAACCTATTTCTACAGCATTCTAAAATAAGACAACACAGCTAACAGGTCGTAATATTTAATGAACATAATGAAAAACCTTGTTATTGGTATTCTATGATTTGAATGGCACACTACATAACTGATATCTGGCGCCTATCCATCTATAAAAGATCGAGTTGTTTCTTAAAAACGAGTCGTCGTTGTATCCAAGAATAACATATAAATGGAATTGTATAATTTTGGTGGTATGAAGTAGGCAAGTACTTAATGCAAGGCTTTTCACAACCGCACACGTAAAATCTCTAAATATCCTTCATATGTTAAGAAGAGTAAGGCAATCTAAATCCGCAGGAAGGTTTAATTGTGTCTGTTGTTTTCGGGCGAAGCCGGGGCGAATCGCTAGACAATATAAATTACATATATGTATAGAGACGATCTAAACAGATTTTACCAGGGTATACTTACTCTGGCCATAAATACTGTTACCATTAAATTAAAAAAAAAATAACACTTGCATTTGGAATCTGTCATTTTTATACGATTGTACATTGTGCTTTCTCATTTCGGCGCCAATACATTATACTATATTTTATGATATTAGAGTCGCTGTGATTGCATTACACAAAGTAGGTATGCAAATGCATTTTTAAAACTTCACACACTTCTATTAATCAATGTTTGTGTACCGTGTATTATGAAGGAGTGACTGAACCATATTTATGTGAAAAAGGTATCAAAACATCGGCACAAGTGTATATCATTCTTGAGAATATAGCTAAGCCCCTTAATAACACCGTGTTCAATAACCAGGTATGATCCTTCCTGCAAGACTCCGGACCCGATCAAAGCTGAAGGCTACCCTTAATCTAGTCTCGACTTTAATCCGCTGGATTATGATTTATGGTCAGTTTTAGAAGGTACAGCTTGTTATCACGCCATGATCATTACAAAACACTGAAGAATTTTTCAATGGAAAAACTGCGTGCTTCTATTGATAACTGGCCACAACGTTTAAGGACAGTGCTGCAGCCAATGGAGACCACTTCGAATAAGCTTTTAATTTTTTTTAATGTTTTATATTTGTGTATTAAACTAACACACTATAAAAGTTACAATAAACTACTTTTACGGGTTATATCACAGTTTATTTAATCATTTAACTGGAACGTTTCAGAAGCTTTACAGCAACCATGGGCACGGACGGACTCATTAAATAATTATTATTAACAGTTATTTTTTAATAGGCGGCGAATTAAATAAATCGCGATAAAATCCGTAAAAGTAGTTCTATTGTATAATAAGTAACATTCGCCTAAACTTAAGACATCAACACCGTAAAAGTAGTAATTTTTTTATTGCAAATGCAATTTAAAAAAAAATCATTGTTACAATATTTATGTTAGTTTTGCTAGGTAAAGATGATGATGAAACGTCGCCACAAGTTCTCATTGTATTTTATAAAGATGCGGTGCTGTGCTTACTAAAGTGAAATTTATACTGTTGAGCAGACTAAAGTAACTTTATTCATTTCAAATAAACCCGTTATTCAGATCTTTTAGAAACAGTTTAAAACTTTTACTATATGTAATAATAATATTCAATAATAAATCTAATGATATCAATAAATTAACATTTAAAGGTTATAATTTTACCGACGCCTAATAATTTGTGGTCGTTCCGACGTGTGACTCATTATTTTTGTGTACAGTGTTGGGGACAGCCGTAGCACTGCTACGATGCCGTAACTAAGTTCGTAACACTTCTACAAAATCGTACAAGATCCAATTTTAAAATTAAGCTTTTTACCAACGCTACGTCAATCTCATTTTCAGACAGAGCGCCTCAGCGCTGAGACAGATTTACTGCTCTGACCTCATAGTCTGTATATATTTGTCACGTGCACTTGAGCAAGGCATAGGTACACATATCTGTAAAATGGAGCAGCAACCTGTTAAGATAACTGGCACAAGTTAAACTTACATGCAATTTTCATCCTTGTTTGCCTGTATTTTAATGACATGTCGGTATAGGGATATTTTTAAAACGCCAAATAGCTTTTACGAATAAATTCATGAGGTAACATTCATTCATGAACAACTTTGCCTGTACGACTCGAAATCCTCTGATTTTTTTTCTACACAAAAATAAACACTTAAATATTATTTTAATGGTCTGCTCTAAGCAAGGCGGCCATATATTTTGCGTCACATCCGTACTAGTCATTGAATAATGTGTTTTAAATTATAATGTATCGAATCTATAGCCACTATTAATAAGACATAAGAGAAGAAATTTAAATTTAATTAAAATTTGGAATCTTTCTGAATATGTAGGTTCAAATGTTATGGTATCTACATTAAAATCCACCAAGTAGATAACCAAAATTTGTAATTTTTGGGTAAAATTTAAAGCACAATAAACCCTGCCTATAATAAAAACCGATCTTTACCTATCCTATATAGGAGAGAAATGTTTAAAAAATACTCTTTTAGAATTAATTATCATTTAGATATGTTTATAAATTTGTACAATATATTTATAAATATGCAAAAGATCCAATAAAAATGTCAATTGGTTTTTTAGCAGTGCTACTTTAGTCTTAGGGATATTTGTACAAGCATCACACAAAAACAGTGGAACGTAATTGGAAACGTTTCAAAGTTGTAGGTGTAACTTAAATACTATATTTATTTCATATCATGACTTCTTGAGTTCATGCGAATGTTACACATAATAAAACTACCATAACAGATTTTATCGCGGTTTATTTAAGTGTTTTACAAGTACATTCGATATAACAATACGTATCTTAGTACTTAAATAAACCGCGATAAAAACTGTTATGGTAGTTTTTAGGTATTACTAGCTGATCCGGCAAACGTTGTTCTGCCGGCTTGGGTGAACAACCCTTAGCACTTAGGGGTGTGAAATATATATAGTAGCCGATCCCCAGTCCTACTGAATGTGAATGTAAAGTTTGGTAAAAATCAGTAAAGCCGTTTCGGAGTAAGTTAACTAACAAGATAATGTCTTGTTTAACATTAAACAAACGTGTTCGGAATTATTGCACGTATAAACTACCCTAATTGTTGTTAAATTAAATTTAGATGAATTTTGGCAGAATATATATTACAATCATAACACTAATATAATCCGAAGAAGGCATTATTTGAATTAGAGATCTCATTAGATTCAAGCTTGTATTACGTAATTATCCAAGAGCAGTATCAAAACTCGACTGTAAGGTCAATAATCATACAAATTAATGATCAAACTCGCGCCGGGCAAATATTTCCCTTAGAATAAAACCGCAGGGCACAACTGTTACCTACCAAATATATATAAAATTGGGAAGATATTCCTTCAACCATAAGTCAGTTCCTATCTATGTCCCTGCCTATCGCAACATGAGAGAATGAAAATAATAACATCATAGATAGGACCTACTGTCCTACCACATTTAAGCTTTCAGTAGTAACAGTAACCTAGTTCAGTAGTAGGTAACTAAATGATATTGCAAGTCTTCTAAAGTAAAAATATACCCGTAGGCAAAATTCTACCTAATTATCTATAGTCGCATATGTAGGTCCGAGTATATATCGATCTATGAAATATTGAAATGTAAAAATTAAAAATTAAGTAAATATTTTTAAATTAATTTCAATAACACCTAATATTAAAGTTTGAATAATTAAAAATATTTCATTTTCATTTTAGTTTCCTATGACTAAAGTTGTTAGGTGTTGCTTTTTTGCTAAAATTAAAAAACACTGATTTGAGTTAAAAAATGTAAAAAACAAATAAAGTAAATTCAAAAATTTGAAAGTAATCTTAAGTGTTTTTAGATTTCGGTCCATTGCTAATTAGAATTGCGAAGAAATATTAAAAACATTTAATAAAAATGAGATAAGCATGCATACATACATATGCATATACGCTTCGAGAGGCATATCGTCGGCCGGTGGGTGTGTCCTAAGATGTCACTTTAGTCCATATTTAGCAGTAGGTAGATAGCGGTAGCTATACGAAATACTGTTGCGTGACTGTGCATGGCATCGCATATGCAAGTTCGAGGGTCCAAGTTCGCGACCGGTTAAGTGGGCACATTAACAGACAGCAAAAGTACATGGTCCCGTCCGCGGGTCGCGCCTCGCACGCCACTTGACCGGCGATCACAACATACCTGCACAAACAAACGTCACCGAACTATATCCTTCGCCTGCGAGCGCGGCTCGAGTACTCTCGAGACCTTCGGGCCACTCGAAAAATCAGCGGGCGGAGGGCCCCCCCTCCGATCGATCCACGCACCTGTACGGCGACGGCGGGTTATTCGCCAACTCCAACTTGCGATACTCCTCGATGGGCGACAGGATGTCGGTGACCGAGAACGGCGTTGAGTGCTGGAGCTGCAGCTGGGAAAGATTCTGCTGCAGCAGCGCCGACTTGGGCGACAAGCTCATCGCCAGCTCGGCCGCGCTCAGTTCCGGCAGCGCCTCCGCCGGACACGGCGAGTAGCCGCCGCCCTCCGCGGACATCCGACCGGTCGACACTCGACGCCACTCGACGGCTCAGCCTCTAGTGGCTCTCGGGGCGAGAGTGGCGCCCGAGCCCCCGGCGCGGGTTACGGCCACTAGAGCCGCCCCGCCCCGCGGGCCCGACTCCGCCCACTGGCGGGGCGCAACGGATCCGATTGGCGGTGACCGCGACGCACGGGTTGCGGCCGGCCCCCGAACCAGTTGGAGAGCGCTGCAGCAGTGCGCCGCGCTGTGTGGTGGGGGAAGAACGCCAGCCTCTGTCATTTGTATTTTGTACCACAATTGTTACCGACTGCTCAGAAGGATTGCGTGATTTCTTTTGCGAAATTCAAACCTACTTCGATCTGTCTAAGTGTGATAGTAGAGGTGTTATCAGATACTGTATCAGAGCGTCTACCTGATTGTCAATACATCAGGATAGTTACTTTACTAAATAACCCAATGAAAATATAGTTAGATATGTCCCTGTTTTAGATTAACATTTTACTAACATACCGATTGGGCGATAAATATATTTTGAATATTTAAAACGTAGTGATGTTTAACTCGATACCATTACGTGAAGTTGATAAGTGTAGATGCAGGACGGGTAAAGCGGGATAACAATTGGAGCTCAATAGACAATTTTCGATTCAGTATTATATTTTGTATTGTCTTTCTGGTCGTTTACAATTTAGTCCCATCGTGGACAAATCTATACTAACACATCTAACAAACCTGAAGAATTTGTTTGTGTTTTGTTTCGATCACAAATCAGATAAAAAAATTTTTTTGTGTATGATAGATACATTTGTTAGGAAGTTTCCAGGCTAGACATACCAAGACGCTACGAGCAATAGGACTGAGGCCACGCGGGTGACAGCGCGGGTCAAAAGCTGCTGTATTGAAATAATAAAACAGCAGTCAGATTTCTTCATCTTGCTGTATGCTTGGCATATATATGCTGTGGCACAACATCTGTACTGTACCCACCCTGTCGCATAGGGGGGACTTTTCAAAAATGGAACTGTTAGGCGAACCAAACGTTAGCAAAGGCCGCGGTTTCTTTAACGTCCGCGGCGCCATCGAGCCCATTTTCCCATTTAGAATAGGTAGGAATCCACATCTGTAGGCAAATAGTCTAGGCTTCATTTTATTTTATTGTATTATTCATTTTCACTTCTATCTGCCGTTTCACCGTTTACTTTTGAGTTCCCGCGAAAATTAAAAGGAAATCTAATTGTGTGTTTTATTGTGTCAGATTTTTGACGCATCTCTCACCAGATATTCACTGTTCGACATTGTGCTGTGTGTACCTACGTGAGTGTGTGCGTTTGCGATGTAGGTACGTAGGTATGTAAACGTCCAATACATTTTGAACGACTGAAGCGATCGATTTGCAGCTGGTTGCACTTCGAATAGCTTCTTATGTTAAACCAGCTAAAAAAACCTTTTTCTTTTGAGATTTTAAAAATCGATTAAACCGAATTTATTAATTTTTCAATGAAATGTTATTAAGACTTGTGTAACCAAGTAGAGGGCTAACAAATACCATACGTATTCTACTATATACTACTAGGTATTTTAAATATTATGTAGGTAGAAGTTTTTAGTAACAAATACCGCTAAAAACTTCTCATCGCCATCATTGCCAGCCCTTAACGGTCAACTGCTGGATATATGCCTCTTTCAATGAACGCCAAGGCGACCGATCTCCTACTACTCATCCACCGGTTACTATACAGAGATCGTCTCCCACATGGTGAACGGTTGACCCACACTTTGTTTCCCTAAACGCAGCCTCCGCTCCAGGAACTTAGTGGCCCGTCTGCCACATGCCAAAACTTCCACCAACATCAAATTTAGAATATTTAAATACCTACTCAATTATTACAACCGGTGATAAATCTGGCGCATGACCGACGGCTTAAAGTGTTCTCCGTGGCACGGGGTTGTAACGCCGCCAGCTTTCTAACCCCGACTGTTATCAGAGATTGATAAATCCTGTTACCTTTGTTTGTGCCGAGCCGGGATTGGAACTAGCGTCTGGAGCAGCTTACCACTAGAGTTGGAGGCAGTTGTTTTATACGATGTATGGATAAGGGAGCGAGCGGACATTGCGAGTCTCTTCTTGTGTAATATTGCCGCCCACAAACAACTGCACAGATGTTATGCAACTGCGTCGCTCTTTCGTCATTCCTCCTCGATGGGTAACCGGAAATGCTCACTGTGAGAAACGCGACAGAAGTATTGGCGCTTTGCGACTTTAGTATGTTTTATTATAGTTCAGGGGCAAACGAGAAATCGGATCCCTTGACGACTACCGACGCCCACAAACATCCACATTATTGTTGTCATGTAGATGCGTTGCCATCCTTCTTAATAATTAAAACGCATCTAGCGTTGCCATCCTACTTAGCGAGAGGCACCCATGCGTGCCGGCTTCATTATACAAATTTCTTTAATCAGCAATTGACTACCGACGCCCATAGACATCCGCATTATAGTGTTACATAAATTGAAATGCCCGTATGCTTGGGCTAGTGTTTAACAATGCCGTAATTTGTAGCAAGTAGTGCCATGCTGCATTGCATCCTAATTATTAAAGGCTCGACCGAGGAGCAAGATGACTTTCCCTCGCATGACACCCCCGCAAAGTGATGGCCACGCTGTCGTGTTTCATGCGGTTTGTGAGTAGCCAGTGGTCCATTGGAGAGTAGGCGACCCCAAATCTAGTCTCGTCCCCCCAACGACTCTTTGCAATCCGATGAAGCTGTATTAAGCTGTTATTTGCCTCCACAGCATAATTTAGCGCATGAAAAGAAAAAAGAAAATAAGGAATACGATGGACAGCGTGCGCTGACACTACACAGCTATAACCAACCGCGTGAAGTTGACATCACGACTGTATGCAGTTCACACGGCCTCCACACGACTGCAGCCCACTGCGTGAAGTCGACATCACGACTGTATGCAGTTCACATGGCCTCCACACGACTGCAGCCCACTGCGTGAAGTTGCTGCTGTGAGTGAACAAAGTTGTTTGTGCAACTGCAGTCAGCTGAATGTGTTTATAGCGATGCCGTCCATCTGGTCTCATCTCTATCAGAGGTTATAATTCTTTTAGGTTCGTCTATTACATAACAATTAAAAAATTGATGATGGTGGGGTGCACACATAGCCCACTTCGCCTTACTAGCGTATCTATTTATCACTTGAGACAGCAGAACTGTTTGTGTTTTGTAACTGTTTAAGTTGTAGGTTTCTTCTACAAAAGAATTACTATGGGTGCTGTTCTCCTCTCCTCCTTAAGCGGGTCCCTATTTCTGCTAGGCCTGTGGCAACTGCTACACTTCCTGCGATGGTACGTACTAAACCAACCACTACTGATGTGATTGCAGATTTCGGGGAAACTCCTCTCGCATATATGAGCCCTGTATATATTTCAGCTGCTGCTGTCCGTATACGCCTCACGGGCACTTTCTTTCATTCGTAGACGTGGGGAAACACATTTACGGGCCAGGGCTAGGGCCAAGTCCTTCACCGAAGCTGGGTAGGGTCCAGTAGTGTGTGGAGCTCGCGGCACATTACAGTGCCGAATAACCACTAAAACCACTGCTAGTGCCACCAGTCCCGCCTTTGCTCCGGAACAAAAAATCTTATGCCGTGGGTATAATCAGTATCTCGTAGAAACTTACCGAGATTTTTACTTGTAGAACTGAATTAAATATCATATAAAAGTTAAGTCAGTACAATCACTTTTGTAGATCAGGGATAACGCCAAGCTACATTTTGGCTGAAGCATGCTGACGTGGCAACTGACATCGATTGTGGCAGGATTCCAGAAGTGATTTGTATGAAATAAATGAAACCACCTGATGGTGAATTTAATTTAATTCCCTCTCAGCTCAATACCATCGCTCGACACACCAAAGCAGATAGGTATTACTTTGGGTTCCGTATTCAAAAACGGGACGACGTACAATGGGTTGTGAAAGTTGTATGTAAGCAGAACGCGATCAAATCTCTGCTGTGTGAACGAGATGCGAGAGAACTTTACTCGTCATTCGCTCCGATTCGCGTGTAGATCTATAAATGTTCCTTCCTACTGACATAAGTACATTCATCATTTGGCCGATCAGTTACTACAGAACATGAGGCAGTACTATTGCGGCATGGTAGCCGAATTAGGCACGTCCAGAGTTTCGTGCGGTATGTCAGATCATTGGAATGCAATGCATCGGCTTATATGTCATATATACCAATACGTAGTCAGGAGTACTAGAGCTCATCACAGAGACTCGTGACTCGTAATTATACGTTGGTAATAATAGTTCAATGGCTAAAAAATATGTTGGGATATTAAACTATTATATGTTTATATATATATATATATATATATATATATATATATATACCTATAGTGCTATGATTTTGATATGTGGTATTTTTACCCGTATATTTATCGTTTTATAACTAATTAATTAGGTAATACCGGGATAAAATTATTTTTCAAACAGGTATTGGGATATGAGACGTTGATAAAATAATAGTAGAGTGGTTTGTAGTTTTTGGATTATGGAAATTAAAATGCAGGGCTCACAAAATATAGCCACCAAATATAGTTTCCAAAAAAAATCCTACTCATATATCGTTAGTCCGTCCTTTGTTCTCGATTGTTCGTTATAAATAATCATTTGTTCTTCACTTGTTTCATGATCATCATCATTATCAGCCCTTGTCGGTCTACTGCTTGCTTTTTCTTTCAATGAACGCCAAGACGACCGATCTCCTGTTACTCGCACTTATTATTATATTATTTATTTATTTAATTAAAATTGATGAAACCTGTACCCTATATTATAACCCGCATGTTAGCCCCATTCGAATTTTTCATAAATTTATGTCAATTTTAGTTTATAAGTATCCATCAACGTCTGATCACACATAAATAGCGTTTGTTCCTCCTTCTCTATTTTTCGTTTTATTAAATATTTTAGTTAGTCCAAATCAATATAGGGTAATATTGTATTATTTTTATATGTTGTACAAGTAATATATGAATATGTAAATTGCTATGTTAGAAAATTGCAAATGCTTGCAGAACATGCAATGAAATGAAATTGATTACTTAAATTGGAAACTGTTAGGTATCTGTTGCAAATAATAAGTAAGTAATGTATCAAATATAGCAATAATTTATTTGACGAAAACCTCTCTAGAGTTGACGCATGTGCACACACATGTCTTGGCATATAAGTTAATTAAACAAAAACGTGATAATTATAAGGAAGAACAAGCGCTATTTTTGTCAAAGGTTTTTATTTTAAATTTATTTCCAATTCATACATAATTTAACAAAGTACACCTCTTTGACATGTAGCAAATATTTTCGATTTAAAGGAAAAAACTTAGTATGATACATAAGACGAAAGTATGACAAAATATAACCTTAAAGTTACATTAGCAACACACACATACATATATACACACATACATGTCTCGCATAACTAACAGTACTTACCAATAGTAGTTTACAATATAAGCACGGCCTTAACGCATTCATACTTTTTTACACTACACAAACCAGGCACCCAAAGCATGTCAACATCCAATCTTATTAATCCTGTCATTTACAACAATGACTATTTTACTATTTCCTGTCTGTTGACCCAAGTAAACAAACCAATAAGTGTAAAAAGGCAGTAGTTAGTAAAAATTTATTACCTCCCGTGCTAGTTAAGACGATTACGGCGAGGTAAGATTCTAACTACAATTCATTTTGAATCTTAAAATTAAGTTACGAAGGCTCATAATGTATTATGATATTGGTGGACTTATAGCTTACAATTAGGTGTTGGATCTAGAATTATAATAAACGCGAATATCGAAGAATCAGCAGATATAATTATTAGTATGAATAAACCTTAATGCATCCTAACTTCCAGACATTTGTAACCTTGTTTGTTATATTTAGACAAAAACGCTCACATGCACAGATTAAATGAAATATAAACACATGACATCCATACATAATATGTATACATTTTCATATTATTATTTAATATTATCGTGTCCTTTTTGTAATTTTCACTAACGTTATGTACCCCCATTACTCCAGATATATAAAATAAATATAGCTTACATAAATAATTAAATAAAAAAAACATATATATATATATATATATATACATATACATACATTTATATATTACCATAATTCATACTTACCTCAATATATACATAGATATTTACTTAATACTTTGTATTAACTCTTCCGTCCTTTTGTAGTCCATATCGCCTAGCGCCTCTCCCAACTTCCTTCCGCAAGCAAACTTGGTCATATCTTTGATAGGGTTTATCCTACTGATTCGATTATATGTGAATGGAGCCAAATAAAAAGATATAAAAACAGTAAATATGTCCCATAGGAGAAACCTGATGTTTTCTCCTTTGGGACATATTTACTGATTGGATTTGGCAATGTTGTCGGAGAAAGATTGTTTTAATATATGTATTACATAATATGTGTATTACATTGAGGACCTTAAAATCCCTATAAAGCTTAGACGTAGGATACATAATATACTTAAAATTGATTACTCTTAAAATACAACGTTGTGCTCTTTCTGCTGTGATCAGGTTACTCTTTCTTGCCCCAAACTGAAACGGCATGGCATATGTAGCAATTGACTGGCATAACGCGAAATAAACTGCTTTGTTAGTCTTGGTTATTTTTAGCCTTTTGAAAATAGGTATTAGTTTACGTAATCGTGTTTTGAGATTTGCAATATGATGTTTCCAATTTAAGTTTTTGTCAATATCAACGCCCTTGGCTATACAAGCCGACGGTAATATAAAACAAGAACACTTTTCAGTATCTTTGCAAGAATGGTCATGCGTTTTTAATTTAATATCATTGTAAGGTTGTAAGTTATTTTTTATACTAAAAGTTATATATTTGGTTTTCGCTAAGTTAAGTGTCAAAAATTTGTAATCCAACCATCTAGTTAGGGTCCTGAAAGATAACTTGGAAGATGACCGTGTCGTCAGCGAAAGTAATTATTTTTGCGAAGCGAAAGTTAATAGTCTCGGTAGCAATCAAGTCCGGGATTTGAGTGCTACCGAGACTATTATCATATAATGAGAATAGGGTAGGTCCAAACACTGATTCCTGAGGAACACCGACCGAATTTACTTTAATCTTCGAGCTAGCAATGCCTCCTAGCTTCACAGCCTGTGTCCTATTAGTTAGATAGTCGCTTAAAAGTTCCAGCGGAGTACCACGTATTCCAATGAGCTCCTACTTACGAATTAGGAGAGGGCTTTTGCTATTCTAGGAAAATACCAATACATTTTTTCTTAGAGTCAAGATTTTTAACTACACCTGTGACAAGATCTACAATAGCATCAGTGGTTGATTTATTTGTTCTAAATCCATATTGATTATTAGAAATGATTTTATTTTTTTCCAGATAGTTGACCAGACGAACATTTATAATTTCTTTCTAGCATTTTAGCTATTGTTGACAAAAGCGACATTGGACGTAAATTTGTGATAGTGTCTCGAACTCTCGGCTTAGAAATAGGAACTATTATAGAATGTCTTAGAATATCGAGGAATTTAACTGCTGATAGACATAAATTTATAATAAAAGTTAACCGTTTCGCTGTTCGTTTAATACACTTTTTAATGAATATTGAAGATATGCTATCAAAACCAGTAGAATTACTATTTTTTAATGTAGTTACTATTTTGTAAACTTCTTGTTCATCGGTTTCCAGAAGTACAAATGAGTTTTTGGAAGAGGAACCGACTTTGTGGTTAAATACAAGTTCGTTCTCAGTAGTGTTTAGTTTTTTAAGTCTATTATTAGATAATTTAACGCCTATATTAGCAAAATATTCATTTATAAAATTCACTGATGACTGAGTATTGGATTTTAGTTTACTTAATTCAGAGGCTTCATGTATTTTAGCTAAAGTATCTAAATTACATATCGTTTTTCAATACTCCAGGTTTTTTTAACGTCTTCAATATTAACGATCTAATTTATTATATTCATTTCATAAATTACGAAGTATGGTATTACAAAAGTTTCTTAATGTTTATACGTAGTATCAAAGTTTACATCATTTGGGCATTTCTTAGATAGATTTGCGATGTAATTTGTCTATAAATCTCAAATTGAAACACTTTAGAGCACAAACCACAAACAAAAGCAAGACAAACAACAGACAGTGAAGTCAAATCGAAGTTTGCTCTTTGATTTGGTTGAATGACTTTATAACGATCTCCGAATGTCCTTCTTCCTTTCGTAATAGCATATTTCCTCGTCATATCCAACAGTACTTAAAAGTTCCATTCCTTACGAGGTCTAGGGCAGCTCCCAAAAATTTTTTAGACATAGGCGTCAGTTAGTCGGATATGAAGATCTTTGATTTTACTCCTCCAATTCCTATGTTGTTTAAAGGATTATCTTTATGATTAAAGTTGTATTTTTTAAAAGCTTTTAGTAAAATGTCCTTTTCTTTTAACTCGCGATATTCTATAATTATTGGAGCATTAAATTTTTGGTGACGAAGGGGAATGCATTTACGCATGATACCTAGGAGCCCGAGTAGACCCCCAGACCTATGTTGGACTCGGCCATTGGGTAGCAATACCAACTAAACCCCTACGGGAGCCATCAGCCGCTTTATGTGGAGGGTCCCGGATCTGCAGGCAACAGGACCTCTCCAGCGACAGGCTGGCCTCGGCGAAAAGGCCAGACTTCACCTCCTCGGAGACTGTCCGGCTACTCTATGACAGTCCCCACGGCACCGTGTCTTTTGAAGTGGACCGGGTTCCCATCCCGGCCCGACACGGAACACAGGGGAACTTTTTCCTTATTCCTCGCAGTGAGACGGTCCGCCCAAACTGGAGCACCGTACGTCGCCATACTCCGTCAGACACCGGAGTACAGCTGCCTGCAGGCGGCGCTGGGTCCTCTGAGGTTCGGGAGGAGTCGGCCCAGCGCACTCGCCGCCTTCACGACCTTCGGTCCCACCATAGCGAAGTGTGGGCCGAAGGTCCACCCTCCGTCGAGGATGAGGCCCAGATATTTGATGTGGGGGCTCAACCTGACCCTCTCCTCTCGGATCTGCAGAGCGGCCCCCGGTGGGAGTCCCTTGCGGCCGAACCCGCGAAAGAGAAGGGCTTCGGTCTTATCTAATCTGAACCGAAGCCCTAACCTCTCTATGCGGCTGATCACGAGGTCAACGCCCACCTCGGCCAGCCGCGCCGCCTCCTTGTAGTCGCGTCCCCGGGCATAGACGAGGGTGTCATCCACGTAGCAGATGACACCCATCCCGGGGAGGAGACGGCCTCGCAGGACCCAGTAGTAGCCGACGTCCCACAGGATTGGTCCAAGTACAGAACCCTGCGTGACGCCACGCCCGACTCGCCGCCACTCCACGGACCCCGACCGGTTCTCGAGAGCCACTCTGCGACCGGAGAGATACGCCTCGACGACGACGACGTTGACGTTGGATGAACGGAAGTCGGAGACACCTCGAACCGTATGTAGCGGTGGTCCGAGAGTGTCTCCACCTCTATCTCCACCCTCCACCCCTCCACTCTGCGTGCGAAAGCCGGCGTGGCGAACGTGACGTCCACCAAGGAACCTCCCGACCATCGCACGCACGTCGGGACTGTCCCTATATTGAGGAGGGACAGTCCGGCAGCTACCGCCCACTTCTCCACCTCCCTCCTTTTCGGGTTCGTGACCGGGTTACCCCAAGCCGTGGACTTGGCATTGAGGTCCCCGGCCACGAACATCTGGAGGGGGGCTAGCGGCCCTACCAGTGGCCCCAGAACTTCGAGATACCCGCGGCCCCTCGCTTTGATTACGAGGGGGGGAGGCCGGCTCCAGGCCGCACCACGATCGCCACCGAGCCGTCGGTGTCTCCAGCCCAGCTTGGACTGGAGGGCACGGCGTACGGCTCGGCTACGATCGCGACGTCTATCGCCCACTCCGCCATGGACTGCAGGAAAAGGTCCTGAGCCCTGGCGGAGTGGTTGACGTTCGCCTGGAGGACGCTGAGATGGCGTGGCATATTAGGCAATCTCTACGTCCGATCTCGAATGGTTCCCCCTCTGAAAGGTAAGGGGAAAAAATCCCGCGCTGGACGGGGGGCTTACAGGACATGCCCCCCACACAGCGCAATGAGCGGAGGCCGAACATCCTCCGGCCTTGTGGCCGGGCTGACCGCAGCGGTAGCACAAGGTGCTGTGGTCAGTGCTACTGGGGCACGTACTGGACACGTGCCCCATCCCCAGGTAACGGTAGCAGTGCCTGGGGCGCGCCATCATGAGGTGGACGCCAACCCAGCTCCACCCCAACACTAGTCTCCCAGCCTGCAGCAGACTTTTGGCTGCGGTTGCCGGGAGCTCGACATGGGCCGTGCCGGAGCCGAACTGACCCGAGCGAAGGTTACGTATAAGAACCTGGCCCGGGTTACAGGCCCCTTCCTTGACCACCTCGGTCGCCAGCCGTTCCGCGGTGATTTCGTGCCGTTCCGCGGTGATTGCGTTGCTTAGGCCCGAGATCCTTATATCGGCCTTTTTCTCGGGCCTGCTGACTACCGCCTCCTCCTCCAGTTCCTCCCTCAGGTGAGCGGCGAGTATGTCAGCCTTTTCGCCGCTCGTGGAGCCAGGCAATGCTATGAGCCGCGCTGCGGTAGCCGACTGGCGTATCCGGAGCGGACCGATGCCCAACTCCTCCAAATCCACCTCCCTTTCCGCTTTCAGCAGCGCCAAAGCATACGGTGTAGTATTCTTCTTCGCAAGTTTTTCCAGTTTTCCTTACGGCGGACGACGTCCGTCCACGCGGCACCCTCTCCCTGTGTGGGACGCTCCTCCGACACTCCACCAACTGCTGGAGCCGCAGCTGTGAAGGTTGAGGGACCAAACGCAGTTCATTCTCCCTGCCCTTTTCCCTTCCCCTTCCCTTTTCCTTTCCCCTTTGTTGGTTGGGAAAGTGCTGGGAACTCCCTCTCCGCTGCTGTTACCTCTGTCTGCGCATGCTCCGACCTCTTGGCAGCAATAGCCGCCCGTACCTCTTGTGCCAGTGGCCTATTGTTACCAACCAGAGGTGGGCGGCAGGGTGGGGCAGGAGGGAGCCGCAGGGAGTTCTAGGCCTGAGATGCGGGCGTCCACAATGTTTCCCACCATCTGGGCAACCTCCTTCATTACGTCGGCAATATTAGGGACTCCGGTCCCCTCGGCCAACCTTCCTCGTATTCCCTCCTGTAGGCGCGAACCTCCTCCCTGAGGTTGCCCAGCTCCCTCTGCAAACGAGCATTATCCGCCGTGAGTCGCTTCACCTCGTCAACCTCCGTCCTCCCTACCAGGGACACCAATATCTCCCTAATGGAGCCCGCGGCCCTCCTAATTTTCGCGGCATATCCTCCCTTGAGGTTGGTCGACCGACCCGCCAAGTCAAGAATTAAATTTAGATTGGACTCCGCCATCTGCATGACCTCTCCTGCCGCACAACGATCCACGTCCTCTAAAATAAAAGGAGTCATCGAAGTGTTAACTCCGGCCTCCTTCTCCTTATAGAACGCCCGCTTCCGCAGGACATCCTCAAACTCCTCCTCCCTATCCTTATTCGTTCTCTCTCTAAGAGCCGCCCTTGCCGGAGCAAGGGCGGCTCAACGAGTGCGCCTTCCCACGTTTGGCAACACAACGAGACCTCGTCACCACGGCCCCTCCATCATCGGAGCCAGATTCTCCCTCTCGGAACCTTCCGTATAAAAGCGCTTGCGCCCTAACTCCGCCTCGGACAGTGATGCCCAGGACGATAAGTCCTCCAGCACCTCAATGTCTCCGTCGGCCACATGGCGACCCCCGCCTCTTCCCCTCGACGGACCCTTCCCCCCCCCCGAAACCCATCCCCCCTGACATGTTCCCATCACAAAAGACTAAAACAAAACACAACAATAAAGAAAAAACACACAAAACACCTGACACAATTCCCGTAGAAGTTTCACCAAATTAAAATTTGATGTAAACAAACTGCGGAAATCCCACCACACACGTCTGACACAGACACACAGACAACCACGGAACGCAAAACAACACCAAAACAAAAAAGAAAACAAAAAAGACGCCACAAGCAAGTCGCCTATACACCCCTGCCCCGGGATCGCACGATCAGACCAGAACAAGACTATATCGATGACTTACTGATTTTCCTAGCACCGCACCAGAAAAATTTTTGCACTACGAAGATCCGACTTCCAAAGAGCTATCAAACGACAGTAGTAACACCACGATCCCAGCACTGAGCTTACGCCAAGTACTGGAAAAACAGAGTCAACATCATTTACCTGCTCTAACTGAAGTGTTGTGTAGATATTTTTTACCAGTTCTTCTGTGTCCTCCTTGTCCTCTCTATATGGAATATTTCTTATTTCAAGTAGATTTTTAGTCATTTTCTTTTGGACATCATTTAATTGGATTTCTAACTCGGCGTTTGCAGTAGCGTCGTTTTTTTCAAGAGTTTCGGCTCTTTCTTTTAATTCCTGGTTACTAGCATAGTATTTTTGTTGTAGTTTCCATAAGCTTAGTATTCTGATTTTTTATTGCAATCATCTCTGAACTAAACATTTCTTTAATAGTTTGCACAGGAGAATCTTTTATTTCGGAAAAGTGATCTGGCTCCGGGTTTTTTCTTTTTCTTATATTTATATTTCTAAAGTTAAAATTGACATAAATTATAAAAAATTCGAATGGTAGGAACTTGGGGGTATATTTTTAATTATTTTTGTTAAATAAATAAGTGAAGACCAAAGGCTTATCTGAAACGAACAATCAAGAACAAATGACGAACTACGGCTATACGACTATCAGAATAAAAAAAAAAACGAAAAAAAATTTTTTTTGTCTATATTTAGCGAGCCTAAATGCAGTTAAATTAACCAGAATAGACAATATTGATAAACAAAAAGTTTTAGATACGACATCTATTGACGAATAGACTTATTAATAATAAACACTCGTGTAGTGCCATCTATGTTCCAATTCGATTACTCTTTATAAACGTCTGTTTAAGGCGACGTTCAGACGATGGTTTGTTCCATTTCTATCGTCAAAGAAACCTTTTATCACAAGAAATTATCATTTACTTTTAAGTAATATATAAACCTAATAATATGTAAATTTATTACAGACAGTGTCATTGTCCAAACAATTGCCAACTTATGACGACAATTTTTTAATATTGTGAGAATAGATGTCACAATATTAAATTATTGTCCATTAGGAGCAAATCAGCTTAAATATTTTATTTAGTACGAAAACAGCGTTTCACGAAAAATATGTAATAATTAAACAATGTTTATGTCTTGACATTTCTTTATTGTATCTGCTTTATATTTTTTATTTGGCGAACATTCCTGCTCGAGGCTGGCCACATTCTCGCTGTCTCCGATTCAGCAAGTATGTAAATGTCATTTTTATATATAAATTTACAAAATTTTATTTTAACGACTGTGTACTTTACCTTTTATTTATTGTACGGTTTATTAGAACATTAAATATATTATCGTGATGAATCTCTCAGGCGAGCATAACCTCGTTGTCAGCATCATGTAACATTCATAGGCTCCGATGGTTAGGAAAACGATGGTGCTAAGCACGGAGTGGGCGCAGGTGGAAGTGGTTGAACTTACAAACGACGGGAACGGCTTGGGCTTCAATTTAGTTGGTGGAAGGAGCACTGGTGTGGTAATCAAGTTCGTACTTCCTGGTGGAATAGCTGATAAAGACGGTCGCCTACAAAGCGGTGATCATGTATTGCAAGTAGGCACTGTAAATTTACGGGGGTTTACTTCAGAACAAGTGGCTGCTGTACTCCGCCAAGCGGGCCCTACTGTGCGTCTCTTAGTTGCTCGGCCTGCTGATCCAGCTGCAGCGCTACGCGCCCCATTACCTGGAACTGCCTTAGTGCCTACAAAGTTGTTGGCCGATCCCGATCTCCTCGACCGTCACCTTATAGAAACTGGTTATGGTGCTGTGTATGATTTATCCCAATGTTATGGTGAATACATAAGTGCAGAAAATGGCGACGTTGAGAACTTGGTAGCAGCAGTGAGTGTGATAGGAGATAATCCTCAACAGATTCCAGATCATCCAATAGTCTCTCACACTGTGTCTCCCGCAATAACCATCTCTGTGCCTGTTGAGCTGCCATCACTGCCGGAGGTAGAAATTGTGCATGTTGACTTAAATAAGAATGTGTATGGTTTAGGTATCACTGTAGCTGGATATGTGTGTGAAAAAGAAGAACTGAGTGGTATATTTGTGAAAAGTATCATAGAAGGCAGTAGTGCAGAGCAAAGTGGAAAAATTAGATTGAATGATAGAATTATTGAGGTGGATGGTATCTCCTTAGCAGGGAAGAGTAATCCTCAAGCAGTAGATGTTCTGAGAAACACAGGTATATCTGTACATTTAGTTTTAGAAAGATATCTACGTGGTCCCAAGTTTGAACATCTACAGCTTGCTATTTTTAATGAAGAAAGACCTGCTTCTCCGTCACCATCAGCTACAACTTTGAGCTGGTTCCCAGTTCCATCTCAGGCTGATAATAGTACTGTAGAAATAGAACCTGAGCCTGAATCTAATACTACAATTGACTCTAG
Organism: Eumaeus atala; assembly: GCA_017140195.1. NCBI lineage: Eukaryota > Metazoa > Arthropoda > Insecta > Lepidoptera > Lycaenidae > Eumaeus > Eumaeus atala. The sequence continues at coordinate 23,061 of JAFELO010002000.1, forward strand.
TGTTTTAGAAGTTGGTGAAGTTGAGGTTGATGAACCATCACAGGAAGAATTAGACAGAAGATTTAATGAAATATTAGCTATAGACAAAAGTGAAATAAAAAAGAAGTGGGAAGAAGAATTAGGTACCAATAAGGAGATTATTATTGCTGAAGTAAGTAAATTATCAGGATTAGGCATAAGTCTCGAGGGAACCGTTGATGTAGAGGGTGGACAGGAAGTTAGACCACACCACTATATCCGGTCTGTTCTTCCTGAAGGACCAGTTGGACTACAGGGTAAATTCATAGCAGGTGATGAACTATTAGAAGCTAATGAATATAGATTACATGGACTGACTCATACAGAAGTTGTGAATATTTTGAAACGACTTCCAAACCGTGTAAGATTAGTCTGTGCACGAAGCAGTACAGGTAGTGGACCTCGACCAGTTATCAATTTATCACAGGACCGAGAAGGCTTTGAAGCCAGAAAGATCATATCAGGCAGCTTGAACAATTTGACAACTATTGTTAAAGCTCAATCGGATACTTCTATCAACACTTCCAGTACTGCCACATTAACAAATCACTCTGGGTATTCTAAAAAGTCTAGATCTTTAGAGTGTGTATCAGGCCTTGCAATGTGGCAAAGTAAAGAGGATATAGTGGAGCTGATAAAAGGTGATCAAGGTCTAGGATTTTCAATTCTTGATTATCAAGATCCTGTGGACCCTAATGGTACTGTCATTGTTGTAAGAAGCTTGGTCCCTGGAGGAGTTGCAGAGAAGAGTGGTGACATTGCACCAGGAGACCGGGTTATGTCAGTTAACGGGGCCAGTATTAAAAATTCAACACTAGACCAGGCAGTTCAAGCATTAAAAGGTGCACCTAGAGGAATAGTGAAAGTGGGTATTGCGAGGCCTCTACCTACTCACGATACAAGTAAATCTAAGAGTACAACCACACTTAACACAAAGCCAAGTTAATCTCGGCTGTAGTCTCACTCACTGTGGTATAACTAGTCATATTTCTAACCATATCTACTATACACTTAAGCCTTTAACATGCGTTTAGAACGCAGTCTGTGACAGTTATTATAGTATCTATTTCTCACCAGCATTAGGTTAAAATATAAATCTCTGCTAAACTCATAGAAATATTGATAATTAATAAACGCTTTACTAGGTAGATCACATATCTTGAGACACTCAATGTTTTGTATTGCACTATTTTATGAGATACAGAAACATACATTCTATTATAAATTAGTTGTTGATGCCTTAATGCTGTTACTTGAATAATGAATATTATATGGGAAGTTAGGTTTTTTATCTGTTATACATATATATTTATAATTATAATTTGAAGAAATATATAGCAAATATATAAAAACCCCTAAACAATGATATTATAATAGTAAAACTATTAGGTATTTTCTTTTATGTAAGATTATTTCTTAGTTTATACCCTAATACTTTTATAGATGACTCTAAGGATAAAAATTATATCACTATATAGTTGTTTTATGCATATTCTGGTATGGTTGTGTATAAAATGAATTATTATTATGCACTAATAGACATTACAAACAAACAGAATTAAGGTTCGCTGTCCACTCAAACAGAACATTATTATAATGTCTAGGTATAGTCTTAACTGTGCTGAAAAAATTGTCTAAGGGGAACAATTATACATGTAACTTCTTTTATATGTAAATAAACAAATTTTAAATAATATTCACAATAAATAATTCTTAATTGAATATTAACAATGCTCATTAATTCATAGTAACAAAATCATTGATAAACATATAAATGTCTCCACTTAGGTAGTATCAATATTATTTTGACAAATACTATCATCTCAAGACTATCAAAGATGTTAAAACAAGTATTTAGTCATTGCTATTATACGTATATGGGTCTATATTTTGTGTAGATGTGGAGTTAATGAAATCTTGCCATAAAACCACAATCACATATGAGTTGGCTTGCAGGTCAATGATTATTTTTAATTGTATCCCTATTGATAAATGCTAGTCAGCTAAATAATTTTTCACTATGACACTACGTAAATGTGTTTGATTTTAGGTCCAGTTTTGCCATAAAAATAAAACTCATGCCTATTGGAAAACAGACTCTATTGGAGCAATTAATTTGCTCAAGTACCTAATTTGTACAAAACATTAGCAATCATCAATTATAATGTAAAAGAAAACAAATAAATCCTCGTGTCGTAGATAAGTATTCTGTATGAACTGATGCCTCAGTGATGCCAACGTGTCAATAAAAACGAAATGGTATACAGGTATATTATATAGAATTAACTCGTCTTCATCGAGCAATGTTAACATAATACTCTTCATGTTTATAGCACGCATTCAGGGTGAGGGAGGGAATGCTTGTTGACGCCGTCACATGGTAACCATTTACATTACTCGTTACATTTGGAATGTAATTTAGGAGATCGGTACATTCCTAAACTGAGTCCCTGCACCACGCGTGCTTTAGGTAA
>JAFELO010002000.1:25795-51687 GCA_017140195.1 Eumaeus atala
CTTAACTCATAACTAATGGAGTGATCAAAACGTATTATGTAGTACCTACTTCTTGATAGTATGTATTTATCATTTTATCACTAATATGTAGATATGCTAATTTTTATATACTTTGAAGTTTTATGGACAGTCAGGTACTTACACTAAGAAAACGCTAATCTAGTATTAATTTTACATTTTTATAGAGGTAAAAATAATGAAATGACTTAATGATAGTTTCTGACTCTGAAGTATTTATAAAAATATAGCGTATAAATTGTAAGGGTTAGCGCAGACCGACGGAGAGGCGACATTTAGATCTCCAGGCAAAAACGGCGCGCAGTCTTAGCTTAATGAAATATGCAATGAAATTTTTGAATAGCTGCCAAATTTTTTGAAAAAAAAAATTTGAATCCAACGGAAAATATCTCTCGCTCTTGTGATACCGCAGCAAAGTGATTGTACACCATTAAAGTTCGTGCGGTTCTTTAGTCTCTGGAAGGATTGCCGTCATTCCTAGGCATGTCCCCACACGCCTGCGTAAATTTTATCCGGAAATCTATGGGTGTCGGTAGTCTCGGAAGCCCCTCATACCACAAAAAAAGTCGAGGAATATTAGGATGGAATGAAGCTGATGGAGTTAGGTAAGCAGAGATTTTATACAGACAACAAAATCTCTACTCACCTAAGTTCATCAGCAATATTCGGAATTCAGTATTACTATTTTATTGTTTATTATGTACAAAAACTTGTATAAACTTAACAAATCAAAAATAATCGTCGCGACACTACATTGATCTAAGCAAAATAGAAAGACGAAACGAATATAATTGGCTTTCTTTCTATGAGAAAGAGAGAGAGAGAGAGAGACAAACATACAGAGAAACATGCGCACGTCGCGCGGCTTACAACACTATAGCAAAAAGTGTCGAGACAACTTTTCATCTGATATTTTTCCGTATCTTTCTCCTTTTTTTTTCTCCGTTCTCCTTCGCAACGCACACTAAGGACTTCATTCCAAAAACACGCACGCCGCATGCGTTTCGACCGCGCTGTTAATCTGTCGCGCGCCTTAGATCGCGCTGTTTTTAATTCGGTATAACAATTACAGTTTTAACTTTGTTACTAAATTCGTCTCTAATCCAGGTCTGACCCTCTGCGCTATCCTAGTGGTTGCTCAAAGTTTGGTCGCTCAAAAATGTCTGTTCTGAATATTATACTGTATTAGGATAGTTATAATTTGCTTTCTCTAGTCTTAATTTTCATGCACTCTTAACACCTTACTGGATTGATAAAAACATTTCAGCGACCTAATATCACATTAAGTAAATTCTACTATATCTGACTGTTCTACATGTTGGTAAATATATTTTTGTAAAACTAAATCGCTACGCTTCGAGTATACACTATAAATAGTTTTGTTGAGTCTCAACAGATATCTTCCTCTTCCGACTGAAATAGAACATAGGTTTATTTAAATAGACTTTCGGAAAAATGTATTGTACAATGTAGTGTTTGGATTCAAATAATTGAAATAGGTATAATAGACAAGATTTTTACTGTACAAATTATAGAGGTGGGTCATCTGCAGCTCTTAGACACAATCTTAAATATCTGCTCCTACCATGTTTCTTTATCTGCAGCTATGCCTCTATGTTTTAAGTGTTCACATACGTCACATAGATTTACAAATTGACTTTGAACTTGATTTCTTCTAATTCTACAGAAAATATAATATAGTATAACGATGACATGATTTCAAACTAAGCGCAGGAAAGTTAAAAATAAAAGCATACTCAGCTTTATCTACGAGATCTAGTACGCTATTTTATGTATATGTGGACCGAATTTTATAACCTACTTTACTGAATACCTACTTGTGTTCAGAGCCTACTGACTATTTGGCACGTGTACTTGAGAAGAAATATCGCAGACGGTTGCGCACGACAACTTCAAATGGTTCTTTTTAATCAATAGGAAAAAAAATATTACCTGCTATATTTCCCTATAAGATACAACGCCAAAGTATGTTACTTGTATGTTGTCATTGAACTAAGAATAAAATGGTAGGGCGACGAAATCTGAGCTTGTTTTCATAAATAGGTAGATATAATAACCCGAGAGGTAGCAGTATTTCCATGACCAGAGATATCGGCTGAGTGGAAATGATTGACGATAACTGAGAGGCTCAAGAGCTATAAGAAGCGATGACGCGATATGTTTATCGGACGTAATTCCACGTTGTCCTCGCCCTGCTCCTGTATGTACAAACGACGAACGCTCTGAAGTCATTGCGCTACCTAAAGAGATTTATGTACCATTTGATCTAGCGAATGTAAACGATTGTTGTTTGTAGAGATACTTCAGAGATCCCAATAGTATGCGTAAATAGATTGCACTGTAATTAACCAGTTCACCAAGTAGCTGTACACGAAATGAACATATAAAAGAGAATAAAAAATTCTAAAAGTATTAAACTAGACTTTTATTTATGAAACCATAATATTTAAACAGAATCAAAATCTTGACGCAATGATATGAAATTAGCACGTCAAGCGACCACCGGAGTCCTCGAATTGCTGGAAAGTAAAGATTTTTTTTTGTATATTGGCTTCATCCTTGAGGTACTTAAGCTACCACAGGCCAACTGCTGCGACAAGAATGCGGTGAAGATATTAAGAAGCAACTCACTCACGTATACCTACACGGTGAATTCGTAATCCTCAGAACAACGAACCTACGCTTTTATTATGGGATACGAAAGGCAAACGACCCTTCGGGCGTCTTGTTGTCTAAATGACCATCTCACAAACAACATAAAACACGACGGCTGTAGTCCTACGACTTTACGCAAGTATTATGTGACCTAGAGGTCCTCCTCGATCGCGACGATTACAATGCTAGTCGCGTTACCTTCGTCTTAAAAAATTGGCTTACACGAAATATCTGCCTACCGCTACGATGCAGATGCGACTTGTTCAAGATAATTAAGTACGTTCAAAACTCTTCCCTACAACGATTAGCTTCCTAATGCGTAGTGGATGTAAAATATCACTTCTATTTATAACAACAATTTAATGTAGGTATGTACTCATATTTAGAGGATAGACTACTTGTCTATTCCTACATCTCAGATGCGATCATAGCCGTCCTCAACATATAGAACATAGCAGCTTATAGCCTATACAATTGCAATTCTTCAATTACTATAAATCTCAGAGGATATTGAAGTAATGAACTTAATGTTTATAGCATATAATCATTCCCCTGCGAGTTTTTATCGGGCGCACAGCTGTTCTTTCTTTTCCGTTTCTATGTAGGTACCGACAACGAATTTAATAAAAAAATGATATGAACGGGGTTAAAGTAAACCTGTCCTGTTTTTAATTTACATTTAGATACGTGATTGAGGCGATCGGTCGGATAGATCATAGAGCAGCTTTGGCTAGTGTCTACCAGACTTAATGTGAGTCGTTTGACTCATATTTACCCAATAAGTCGTAGGCGAAATAGATTTTGCTCTAGTCTTAACTCTAAAGCAAACAATGGCGCCCCCGTTAGATGCTTGTCTAGTGAGTGGTTAATAAACTAACATGAACGAAGACGGACGAATCGGACGTGCGTATCTTGTACTCGGCTAGAGCAAGTAAATAATATTAGGTAGGATACCTACTACTGTTATTACTGCAAAACTCAAAGATGAAATATGACCATAAAATTTGTCTTCCATTTTTGCAAAGTATGGACCATTGTTTTCTATGCACTTTTGCCATCTCATAAGCAGTTCATTGATCCCTTTACTAATCGGACGAGAATCAATAAAATCTTTGAATGCGATTTGACACACACACACACACACACACACACACACACACACATATATGTGTGTGTATGTGTGTTCTTTTGTACTTACTAATTTACTTAATAGATTAATTCGGCAGTTATCATAATTTAAGATCAACTCTGGCAAATGAATGAGCTGGAATAGAAATGCAATGGAACTTTGATAATCCAAATTTCTTTAATGATTGCTATATGGCTGCAGACATGTGGATACCGAACTTACCAATCACTGTGATTACGGGGGTAGCAGCTGGCGCGGGCCTCTTGTGCATATTCAAGTGAGTATTTTAGCATTTTATGGAATAGGTAGACACATAAGTAGATAGTAGGTGCTTTGAACGACAATTCGTACGTAAACTCTTAGGCTGATTTTAGTCTCACGCCGACGGCACGCGCTCCGTCAGCGCTGATGGACGAGATATATGAACTTTTAGGAAGCGTTTTTTGGTTATCATCGCGCACGTGCGCGCTGATAGCTACGCTTCACCAAAAACACTTCCTAAAAGTTCATATATCTCGGCCATCAGCGCTGACGGTGCGCGTGCCGTCGGCGTGAGACTAATAAAATCAGCCTTACTAAATATAAAAGTCCTCCGTCAGCTTTATTAGTAAACTGCACTTTCCACAGTAAACGTATATATTTAAATTGTTATGTTTGTGAAAAACTAAAAACTAATCATTGACCTACCTACCTCCCACGGGAACTGAAAGTATTTGTATACATCATATATCTAACCTAACAGAACAATTACAGCTTTCTTTTCCAAAAGGCAAAGTAAGCTATGGTTTTTTTTTCTAAAACAACAGACGCACGTAACAGTATGCTAGGTCCGCTGTAAGCTGAGTGACATTAGATGTAGTGATCAGTGACGGTTTCCCCACAGGGACGTGTACGGCGGCACAATGTTCGATAGAGGCGTGAAGGCCGAAGGCAAGACTGTAATCGTGACCGGCGCTACCAGCGGCATCGGCAAGGAGGCCGTCTGGGAGTTCGCACATCGAGGCGCCAAGGTTTAAATAGTACACTACTTGTGCCTCTTTTCACTCCCCTCTTGCTTCTTCTCGCTCTATCCCTCTCCATCTTTCTTTCTCAGAAACATAAAATTATTTTATTCTGAAGATTATAGACATATTGTTTCGAACATGCAGTTTTTTTACCGCTTGACAGATTTTTTTGTTTCTTTTGATGGCTGCCTTAAATATATATTAGATGTGTAACTACAATTTATTGACAGAAAGACAAGAAATTCACATCCCTACGTAGCTCCACTCCACGCGTGGGTCCACTATAACGCGATCCATTTCCATTATTTTACGTACCTGATCGTGTTCGGGGTGCATCTCGTGCTTTAGGCTACTAAACTATCTGCTAGTGTAGGCGCTGAACCAATTGCCACCGTGTCAAAAAGCTAAAATGAGAAACACCACGCTCATCTCCTACACCAATGTAGCAAGGCTACACTAGCGTAGAAGATATTACTGAGTACGCCACACGCATCAGGGTTCAGATAGACCAAGTGTAAAATTTCGTAAGTAGTTTCTCTTAAGAAATACTTTTGTCGTCAATTTGTATACCCTAAGTAGGTGTTCATGTTATTCACAGGTGTTTATGGCGTGCCGAGATATGATCAAGTGCGAGTCTGTCCGACGAGATATAGTGCTGGAGACGGGCAATAAGTACGTGTACTGCCGGCCCTGCGACCTTGCCAGTACCGCCTCCGTGCGGGCCTTTGTGGACAGGTACTATGGGCTAGATAATGTTTCTTTAACATGCGGGGAGAGCAATTGAGGTCATTAGGCGACGACGCCCAAAAAGAGGCAAAGTATTGCATAACGCAAATGGGCAAATGTCTATGGGCGTCGATAGTCATCAAAAGGCTCTGATTTCTCGTTTGCCCTCCTACTTACAATATAAAAAATGTAAATTAGTAAAGTCAAGGGGGTGTCAGCCACTATCTGAAGTGAAGCTCTTTTAGAATCTCTGATTTGATGTCTATTGGAGGTGAAAAAATGTTTCTACCAACGGGCGTAAACCAATTTAGCCTGTGACGCATGTCGCATTACAGTCGGCTACATCTGCTACGCTAACGTAGCATTGCTATATTGGAAAATCAGATGACGCCTCAGCTGGCCTCGTTTCAAGGCCAACGTTAAAAATTGCATTACAAAAGTTTGATAAAACATAATTACTTTTTGAAGTAAAACATCTTTAGGGACGCTTGACTTGGGAAGTGAGCTGGTGAGCGAGATGATAACACTAGGGAAACGAGGCCAATGGAAGTTGAGAGCGAGATAATCAGTGAAAATAAAAAAAAGTGTCACACGGAACTTCAGAAGCAGATCTAAGTTAGTGAAGATAGCAGAGAGAGTCTTGCCCTTATAGTACCATACGAAACGTAATTTCGTATGGTACTATAAGGGCAAGACAGAGAGTTGTGAGCACACATTTTTTTTTTCTCCTTTTCTCTGATAGTGAGAGTTTGGTTTCTTATAACTATAGATGTGTTACTTCGGCCGTGTGGTCTAAAGCACGCACGTCTTTTGTATTTGAACAATTTAGTGATCTGTATTAAATTTTTTATCGTCCAGGTTCAAGAAGGAGGAGCCTCACCTGCACGTCCTGGTGAACAACGCGGGCGTGATGGAGACTCCGGCCGGCGTCACCGCCGACGGCTTCGAGACGCAGCTGGGGGTCAACCACTTCGGGCACTTCCTCCTTACAGACCTCCTCCTCGATACTCTGAAGGTGACGCTTGGATACTTCACAAATGATATATTGTGTTTACAGTTAGCTATATACCCGTAACTGGAATAAAAAGTACAGAAAAAAAAAGAATTTAAATAAGAAAATAATAAAACTTTATTTTAAGAAATCTTTAACACAATTTCCAGCAGTCTAGTGTCACATCTCACATTTGTCTCTTTTTTCAGCCCTTATGGCTCAGTGAGAACGGATTTTAAACAAAGTTAATAACCTCTTAGGTTGTCTGAGAGGTAACAATTGCTCGTTTACGCCGTAATAAATAACAATATTAATTATAAAGTATAATAATTGTTATCATTCACCTGCGATGCAGAAATCAACTCCGAGCCGAGTTGTGGTGGTGTCATGTAAGGCACACTTCAAGGGGCACATCCACAGGGACGACCTCAACATGAGCGGCGCGTACGACGCGAACGCCGCCTACGCCCAGAGCAAGCTCGCCAACGTGCTGTTCGCGCGGGAGCTCGGCAGAAGAATGCTGGGTAAGCGTCACTTGTCACTGTAATCGCCTCGTGGTCTATTTGCAAGCATCTGCAACCACAGCTCCTGAGGTTCCAGGCTGGGAAAAACAAGAAGTGTAAACCTTCTAATAAGAGCTCGGAGTCAGGCGATGTCCATAGCTCATGAGTGATATTACACCTCGGTACCTCGGAGATGTAACACCACTCATGAGAGTTGAGCCGCCGGTCCTGCGCCTCATTTTCATCCGGTTGTGTCGGACTAACGTCCCATCGTAATATGGTAATGAGGGAATGGAGGGTGTACTCGTGTCCGCGCACACACTTGTACACTAATACTAGTGGTAACAGCCGCCATTGCCAACGTACCTTGGGCTGGAAGTTATAACGCTGGTAGAATTTATTTTCGTAAATCCGTTCTCTTTAACTACACTCTGTATAGACTCATGAGAACTATACCCATCTCATTCACACCGCAAAACTCATTCAAAGCAGCCGTTAGTCGTATCACCATTACAGTTTTCACTTTAAAATCATACAAAAAATGACACAAATAGCCTGAATTTCGGCTGCAGAAGTATATACTTAAGCTATAAGAGGTAGTGCCGTGCTGCATAGGAGGAGTTGATGTCATGATTGGTGCATGACACTACATCCCCCTACGCAACGGAATTGGGCCGGTACGACTGGGGAGGTACCTCTCGCTCACTTGATACCGCCGTAAAGTGACATCTTTACTGTCGCGTTTTATACGGTTTATGAGTAGCCGATGGCACATTGGGGACGGGAACGAGTGTATTTATGTGGATGTTCATCGGTGTCGGTAGTCGTACAAAGGCTCTGGTTGCTCGTTTGCCTCCTCTTAGTTATACTATAGCCAACCATGCATATCTTATACTGCACAGAAACAAGGGTAGGTACCTATCGACTTTCTTCTCCTAATTTTTATATTCCGATGGGATGGGACCTCCGATACGACCTGGGGTAAACCGCGTGCCGGATTAATGGCCGCACTCTCATTGAGTATTGAAAAGTACCAAAAACATTTATTCGACCCGATAAATTAGACATACCTACAAACTGGTCTAGGGTCAAATTAGACCCATTCGTACCCAATTACGGGTATAACATTTGCGTGCAGGTACGGGAGTGGGCGTGGCGGTGGTAGACCCCGGGTTCACGGACACGCACATCACGCGCCACCTGTCCATGTCCAAGAGCGTGACGCGCTACATCGTGTACCCGCTGTTCTGGCCCTTCATGAAGACGCCCAAGGTCGGCGCGCAGACCATACTGCACGCTGCGCTAGATAAAAACACTGAAGATTGCAAGGGAGACTACTTCGTGTGAGTTCATTTCAGTGATCATTATCACCTTAACAACAACTGTGAAATCTCATGAAACTTTATTGGGTTTATTGGGTTTCACTTCGCTTCTGAACCATAAGTTCAGATCCGAAAAAAGTATTCTGCAATACTTTGCTTCCTTCGCAGTACAAGATAGAAATTACATAGTTATTTCAACTAGTAAATTGTAGGGCTGGCTATAGTGCTATATAAAGGTCAGGTTTTACAGGTAATTTCACTGACTTAACTTGGGATAAGCGGAGTGGGTCATTTACACACGTTAAAAGATCTTGTGAGACGACCACTAGCGTCAGATTGACGACAAGGGCGTCGCCGATGCTTCCGGACGCTGGGCCCAGGCTGGGTTTTAGTTTCTCTTTTCTTCCCAAGTATTGGTACTAGAAACTTCCAATAATATGTTAAGTGGTGTCTATCACTAAGTGCAGTGGCATACAGGCGTACGACGTCGCACTGAAATGGTTTCAGAACTATTTCAGTTCTTTTCAGATTCGACTTGCTTTCAAATACTTAACTAGCGTCAGATTGAGGAAAAATAAGGACCTTAATGAGCAGACTTCGCCCACATCTTTCCTCACAATTTGTTTGTCCACACCTCACAGACTTTTTGGCCATGTTTCGAATGCTTTAAGGCGAGACGTGGGTATGAGAATGGCATATTCGTATTACGTGTATATAAACTCGTAGTGATATATCACATTGCAGTGACAAGGCGCTGGCGCTGCCGTCTGAGGAGGGTCAGGACTACGAGTTGGGGCTGTGGCTATGGCGGGTGAGCGAGAAGTGGACCCGCAGTCGGGAAGCGCCTCCCGCACCACTCGCCAAAGCCGCATAGACACCACAACAGCGTGCCGAGTATGCGTCGCATACGTTAACGCGAACGATGTGACTATGAAATTCGACAATCGTTGCCTCTCAAGCGTTTTTAACCAATCAGAGAGCTGCAAACTGTACTTGTCACACCATATTCAACGTTCTATGTGGTTTCATGAAAAGAACCTGCCGAGGACTTATAAATTATAATTTAAATTGTGTAGTGAATGTGTAAGAACAACAGAGAGGCCGATATCCAAATATTTCGAGACATCAAGAAGATAGGGTAAATTACAACGCATCTGCATATATGCTTTGCAAAATGTCTATGCCTGCATATGTGGGTTTGTAAAGTTATTTACCAAACCAGACAAAGTGAACATACGCCTACTTATAATTTTGCGTTCGTTAAGATAGCGTCATGGTTATGCAGTCTAAGGCGCACATAATCACACGTGGATTAACGCATTAAGCATTTATTATTAATTTAGGTTTAGCTTGAATAATAAAATAAAAAGTGTTATTAGTTTTAAACTGTCCATTTATTTCACGAGATACTCTTAATGTACCTGTAAACTATATTTCAGGGCAATAAAACTACTTTTACGGATTCTAACGCGGTTTATTTAAGTAAAGCTTCTGAAACGTCGGGCTAGATAAATAATTGAATAAACCGCGATAGAATCCGTAAAAGTACTTTTATTGTGATGACTAAAATTCGCGAAAACGTAAGACATCTATATTTCAGGGTAAAAAGAACAGTTGGAGCTTGCTAATGTCTACGTACATCCAGAAATGTCTGCAAAGAGGTTATATAACTTAACGTGTTGCCTTCCTTCCGCTTTCCTCTCCTCGGGGCCATGGGAAACTCACATACTGCACGAAATGCGACAGCTAGCTGCTACTTTGCGGCGGTGTCATGTCAGCCCGTGGTATCTTCTCAGTGGTACCGCAATTACGCCCAAATTGTACGAATAATCGTTACGAATTCTGTCGGACAGAGAAACACCCGAACAACATGTTTAATAGCCCGTTAAGCTACCGGAAACTTGCGGAGCAGACCTAAATTGAGAGGAGACAGAAAGACAGGAGTGAAAATTTTGATGCCACCGCGCTCAAAAAAGATAAAACGCGCCGTAGAGCCGCCTACAAATGTATAAAACGCTTAAGCTCACTTGATAAATTAATTATTTCTACAATTGATAAACACAAGCACAAATAATGGACAAAACATGAACACTTAGCTTAGTTAATCGGTAGGTGCTAACTTAATAATAAATATTTTCGGTATAAAATATTCCGCCGGGCGAACTATCTATCGTGACTTGCAACCCACGTGAACCACTAGCGCTTAGGAGTCTTCAACCCTCTGGTGCAAGTGTGGAGTGTAGAGATATAAAAGGAACGCTGTTTACGTGTATATACACGCACGCGATAAAAACATTAAATAGTCAAAGCGACTGTTGAGAAATGCCAAACTTTGCTTAGCTATAGGTAGCCGTGGCACCGCTGTTAAGTATCAAGACGGATTGGTCCACTACTCATGCAGCGCGATTCTGGAGGAATAGGAACTTTACTGGGTTTCGCCGGACACTGTTTGAATGTTCATATACGTTGGTGCTCCTTTATACTTGATGCCTATGAGACTACTCTACTCCCAGATAGAGGGATGGAACTCAGGACGGTCAAACAGCAGCGTGCGCTGCTCTGTGGTGACGGGCGGCTGCCGCTGCAGCAGGCGCAGCACGCCCGTGCCCACTGCGGCGGGCACGCCCAGGATGATGCACTCAGACACGCCTTCGATGCGGTCGCACTGCCCGTAGTACGCCGCGTCGAACAGATGGTCTGCAGTCTTCTCGAACTGGACAAATATCAAAACATTATCGTATTAAAAACACTACATTTGTAATACATTATCGCATGTTACATTGCAGCCAAATTGGGCCGGTACAACGGGGAGGTACCTCTCGCTCAAAAGACACCGCATTAAGGTACCAGATACCTGTTACTTTAATGCGGTGACACGTTGCGTGCGGTTTGTGAATTTTGAAGGAGGGCAATACGTCTGCATAACAATTATGCGGATTTTTATGGGCGTCGGTAGTCATCAAAAGGCTCGCGACTGTTTGTTTGCCCCTTTATTAAAAAAAAACATTTTGATTATATTATGATTCTTAGATAGCGCCCTCTAACGATATTCCTAGTGGCCAACGAGGAAAGCTGTGTCATAGACCATAGTGCACTAGTGAGAAAGCATACACCCAATGTACATACAAGACCATACTCACGCTCGCTAGATTGAGCACGGACTCCTTCATGCGCGCGAGCCCGTAGCGCGTGATGCCGAGCACCTCGCCGCGCGCGCACATCTGCGCCGCAAGCAGCGCCACGTGCCGCCGGTCCACGCTCATGCCGTGGCCCGCCATCACCGCCTCGATCTCGCTCATGATGGTCGACGCCGCCGCCTCGATGCCGAGCGTGTGGTACACCTGTGCACACAGGTACGTGTACTATTACCAAGTATGTGACATTAAAACATCTAATGTGCGCACAACTGCCGATAATTTTGATATCATTATGATGTCAGAACATCAGACGGACGGTCTGGACATCGTAAATCCACTTACAAAAGTAGACATGCGATAGAATCACTTTCACGTGTATGCATATACATTCGCCGTACAAGCGGGGTCTGTGTTCCACACCTACATACTCACACACGCTAGAAAAATTACCCTCCTTCTAACGCAGTTAGGAAAAACTAATGCTGTATCACCGGTTTCTACCTTGATTCAGACCTGAGAAGAACCGCTAAAACAATTATTTTGTATAAACATAAAGGAGCCGAGGAAGCAGTCATACCTCAAGGATGTTGTTGGAGCTGGTCTTCCGTCCGTCCACGCCGTACGTGGCCATCACGTCCCGCAGTCCGTCGCCCTCCACGCACAGTTTGAATCTGTTTAATTAGTACTGTTACATTAGTATATAATGTTTCAATAACATGAATAAGGCGCGTGGAGTTTATAACATTCAAGCGGACCTTTAATTTAATATTTATTTCTGTATATTATGTCCTAGAATAAAATATGTTATTTTAGCTGTATATTCCCAAGAGCTTGCATGTATTTTAAATACATATTTTTTCTTTGGTAAGAAAACATTAATTTAATCAGAGTTAAGCTTATTTACAATCGTTATAAAATAAAATACCCAATGGTTTCCAATCATAACGATTATAAAAAAAATACCGAAATGAAGTTACATTTAGAGTGAAATATGAAATGGCCACTACAATATCTTACAATATTTGTGAACCTCTATGGAAAGTACGGTTGCCATACACATATAAATGGGATCGTCGGTATAGCGCAACGGACGCCAGCTACAGTGGATGGTACGCACTTGTTCTTGGCGGTTGTGTCGTCGCAAGCTATAACTGCGCGCGAAACCCTCGGCAGCCCCTTGACCACCACGGCTGGCAGCGTGCGCACCAGCTGCTGCAACGCCACGTTGTGCCACCCGCCCACGCGCCCCGCCTCCGCAAACACCTTCACCGCCCACTCGGACACTACCACCACGTTAGCCGGCTTTATCTTCAGCTTCGACGTGCATAGACTGGAAAATAATTTTCAGTGCTGAATTAGGCTGGGTCATGGCTGAATCGAAGTGGGATTAGGGAAGCAGAAATATCCCCCATTCCCTCTGCTCCTGTTACCCGCACTCACACACCAACACCACGCTATCCTGCTTTATTTACAAACTGGAAGTGCACTGTTTTAAAATATTTACACATCAATCTATTCAACACAACTCCGAATCAACTAAGCTCGCTCAATAGAGCGACAGATCTTTTTTCTCCTAAAGTCAGTTATAGAAGTTTTTATGAACAAAAAATTCATTTCTCTATTATAATTTTGTAAACTGAAATTATTTAACATATAACAGTATTTTACTTGTGAACACCTGAAACCGATATTCCTAATTTAATTTTTTTAATATTGTAAGTGCTAATTGTAAGTTTTCAAAATAAATCACAATAAAATATTACATAATAAGAAGAGGTATGAATACCTGGTCGTGGTTAATTTACATTGCACTAATTCATTTACACATTATGTAACACTAGTGAGATCGAAATTCGATCATAATTATAAAAAAAACCCTCTAACTTCGTGTACAGTTTGAATGTAAAACCTTTTTATAGATTCTTTTTTTTATGTTAAAGCTAAATCTCGTACGTCATTATTCGACCGTGTCACAAATTGTGTATTAAAGAAGTTGAACATTGCGTGCATACCGTGGTGTGGGTAACGTTTTTTTTAATTAAAACAACAAAATCTAATGCATAATTTATGAAAAATATGAGCGTTCCACACTTCTCCTACACATGAACTAGAAGTGTGCTAAATTTCATGCTTCTTCGACGGTCGAATTTTCGTAAAAAGGGGACCAAAGTTTTTGCTTGTATTTTGTACGCAAATTTGAATACAATAAATATACATTGTACGTGACGAGATGTACTCACGAATATACTATCGAATGCACGTCGACCTCGAGGCAGAGCAGGCGGATGCGCTCGGCGTCCAGGCGCACCAGCAGGAAGCACTCGTTAGGCAGGTAGACTTCCTCTATGTACGTTGTGATCTGTGATGGATATTAAAGTGAATTTGTAATAGGTATTGGCTCCTGTTTCATGTGGTTTGGGAGTCTGGAGGGGCTATTGGTAGAAAGGTCAGTAGGACGAGGTCAACGCGTAGAACAGAGACTCCTTGCGCGATGTTATAAACGACGGCGCGTGAAGGAGCCAACCGGGCCAAGTCCAATCCAAGGCCAGCAGAAACAATTTTTTTTTAGTTTTCGTATATTATTTCACTGAGCTATGTCTATAAAATATGAAGGCACACTTTAATGACCGCGTTGCAACAATATAGTACCTCTCCGAGTGTGGTCTTCTCCACGCGTCCTTTGACCCTCCTGGCGAACTCCTGGTCGTAGGGCTCCAGCAGCTCAGCGGTGATGATGGGTGTGGAAATGTTCTTGGAGGCGTTGATGATCTCTTTGACGCGGGGAACCCCCTGTGTGATGTTCATCGACGCCACGCCAGCGAAGTGGAACGTCTTTA
Source organism: Eumaeus atala (assembly GCA_017140195.1). Lineage (NCBI taxonomy): Eukaryota > Metazoa > Arthropoda > Insecta > Lepidoptera > Lycaenidae > Eumaeus > Eumaeus atala. The sequence goes on from JAFELO010002000.1 coordinate 40,139, forward strand.
GCGTCATCTGAGTGCCTGGCTCGCCGATACTCTGCTCACAACGGTAAGGGGCCGTTCATTAATCACGACAGGATCGAAAGGGGGGAAGGGGGGTAGTCTTAAACTCTCCATATATCACCAAGGGGGCTAATACTATAACTATAATATTATATACTAGAACTAGATTAAGCTTACAAGTGTTGTAAAAAGGGGTATCATGAGATTGTCTCTTCCGACCGGGATTAGGCATTCGCGGTCATATGGGTAGTAATAACAATAATTGTCAACTAATCACACCACGTTGATCTATCCCTATACTAAGTACGTACCGTAAGGACCAGTGTTACAGGTACTAGACGACGTAAATGTATTAAGTTTTCATACATTTGAGAAAGTGTTATATATTTAAGATTATTATTACAGAAATACATATTATTCACATATCCATGGCCTCGTCGTGATTGTAACCTATAACCGTTGGTGTAACACGCATATTATACCCACCACATTACCAATTGAGCCAATATACATAATAGCATGTCACGTGCGTGACGCGCACGAAGCGCGGCAGCTGCGACAGCCCACACGTAACGTCCTGATAGCTGATTGCATACGACATATTATGATCACCTGCGCAGCGAGCGCACCAACAGCGGTACCGGGCTCGATGACGGCACGCTGGAACTTGTCGTGCGTGGCGCGCACGAATCGCACCAGTTGCGACAACGTCACACGCTCGAGTGCAAGCGCCGCGCGCTCGCGTGTTGCGTACCGCGCACGCATGGAGCGTATGCGCTCCGACACGCTCTTCAGGAATGTCCTGCGAGTTAGCCGTGCATCAACTTTACTTAGATATTAATATCTACTTACACAATGTATTTTGGTACATTGCTGGATACAAAAAATTGGACATGGAAGGTTCATTGCTCACATATTACTGACGATAAGTGATGACTCTACTATAGCGTTACATGCTATCTGTTGGATGATCATTAGAGGATGTACAAGAGAGGAATACATATTCAGAACCATTGGACATTTTTATGATGTTTATGAGCACCAATGGCCACCAATAGATAAGGGTTACTTCACTGTCCCCATCTGCTAAAAAGAGTGGGTTAAGAGTTCAAAACATTTTTGAATTTCAATTATTAGTGCACTTTTATTGTTACACTTACAACAGCTCGGCTTTGAACTCGTCGGTGCAGGACTTGAAGTCGTCCACAGCCAGCGTCTCCTTGGCGGCCAACATGAGTCCGTCACCGTCCAGAGGCTCCTCCTCCCTGCAAATGACACAACCCTGTGTCGTAATAAGTATTATGTACACCAAGTTCTGGCTGCCTCAATGACAGATTTATATTTATCATAGCATATAAAAAAAAAATTATAAAATTTTTTAGTCACACGTATTTTTGAATTCTTGTCCAAAACGCCGCAGCATTTGAGTTTGTGTAGCGTAAACGAATATAGGTATCCATTGATACAAGTACGTGCGCGTATGTTGCATTATACATGTGTGTATGTCTTGTATGTAACTGCGCGTGCGTGTGCGTACGGTACCGTGCGGTGCAGCGAGCGCGCACGTCGTCAAGCACCCGCGAGAAGTCCACGGGGCGGTCGCGGCCTTCCATGTAGCTGGGGTCGAGCCCGTCGCTGCCGTAGCGGAACTGTACCACCTCGCCTGTCGCGTTGCGCACCGTCATGTCGTAGTGTAGCACGAGGTCCTCCAGCGACTGCCAATATTACATCAAAATAAAAGATGTAAAAGATAGTACCAGTAAGTGGCGTAGCTAGACGCTAGACTGGTGGTACCACAATGCGGGCTTTCACCCTCGACCTCACGATAATAGGCCTGTAGTATCATTCCACACTGATATAACATCATATCAACAAGAGAATAGGGCCTCGCTGATATGACTAACAACGTCTAAGTGAGTCCACGTTATCGACTACTATGGGTACAAATTGAAGCCGATTCGCTTCGGTACAACCGAGTAGCTACGTCTCGCTCACACAATACCGGAGTGAAGTGATAGAAATACGTTTGCATTTTGTGTTGTTCGTTTTATTTTCAGCCATTACTTCCTTTTTTAATATCAGTTAGACTTATTAGTGAACGACGACTGACGAAATCGATAATACTGAGCGAAACACCTTCCATCGCCTCCTACCTTCACAAGTCTTCTCTGCAAGTAGCCGGTCTCCGCTGTCTTGACAGCCGTGTCCACGAGCCCCTCCCGGCCGCCCATCGTGTGAAAGAAGAACTCCGTGGGAGTCAGCCCCGTGTAGAAACTGTTCTCCACGAACCCGCGAGCGGCCGGTATCTTGGCTATACAACAACACATTAGCTCAGCTGCTCTTTTGTGTTAAATGATTATAGGCAAATGTAGAATCGGCATCATAGACATTGGAAATATCGGTATACCTTACAATACAGAGCGAGGACATAAGTAGAGTCTTAGTAGGAGTTAATGTCACATTGCATTGCAGCGGAATTGGGCCAGCACGACCGGGGAGTTACCTCTCGCATCATGCCATCTATGAGTGATATCTATTGTTGTCGCGTTTCGAATGGCTTGTACCTAGGTTAGGGAGGGCAACGCACATGTGTTGGTACTCAATTGCCCCAATTCTCGTTTGTCCCATGCTGTAAAAACAGGGTACGTACAGTGTCGCTCGAAGTGCGGCAGCGAGCGGTCCTCAAAGCCGTTGGGTACGCGCTTGCCGTTGAGCGCCTGCTGCCCCACGCACGCGATCATCTGCGAAATGTTGATGTTGGACCCTGCGGAGACACGCTAAATGTTAGGACTGTACTTTACTAACACAGGTCAACCATCTTTCTTATGATCGCCGGGAAGATGTAGATAAAAAACTGCAATTTGTGAGCAAATTATTACTATTTTCTGTCAAAAAATATAATTATTTTAGTAGGAGGTGTCATTCCTGCCAAAACGGGGCATATACTTTTTGCTCATAAGGTACCAATCATGTCTCTAAACGTATTGAAGTCTGACTTTGGGAGTAATCTAGCTCTATAAAATGACACCCTCTCCATTGACGGCGACTTCCAGACAGCCAGAAGTTTCCGTATTCACACGCGCAGTTCCGCCTGTAAACTTGGCGTGTGGCCTCTCAATGCACTTCAAGGACGGTTAGAGCTTCGCCCCGCAGCAATCATAAGCATTATCACACATTTCCTAGTGACACGATGACTTTGTTATTATATTATTAATTCAATGGTGGGTGTAGGGGATACACAGGTACTTAAAGCTATTTATTTAATGCTGGTGTTAGCAACGGTTTGATGTACGTAAATCTGTCGGCACGGAGTTATCATTCAAGATGGTTGCAATCAAAGAAACAAAAGTCAATATACATTTTATTGAACACCCACCATGAACTACAAGCCCTACGTTGGTGAACCCGACGTGATGTGACCGAGTAACGCAACGTGATTTTTGGATCGACGTGATTGTGACAAAGTGAAGTTTATGCCAATAATTTGTATATTAAGAACACTGAAATTGAATCCGTGAACACGTGCCGTCTCTCTCTACCAGACACATGGCGGAGGTAAAATTCCGAAAGCAAACTAATTTCAAGAGACCAGATTTCGAGATTTTGATTTAAAAATGTATGATGGATCATCTTGGACACAGGCACACAAGAACGAAATACGCATGTCCATCACCGAACATGGTGGAGTGGAACAGTGATCAGACAGTGAACAGAATCGCTTTTGAGAGCATTTCAAATGGGAACGACGCTGGATGTTGTCAGCGATTCCCTAAGCTGCATTTATGAGTTGTCCCTTCGCGATGCTGGTTGACGTTTTGGTAGAAAGAGTTCTAGTGACGATTGGTATGCCTACCGACGTCGTTTATAGCGACTGGATTATTGGATATCGCTACGGAGGTCTCGGTGCTGATTCATAGCTGAGCGGTGATCACGACTGTGGAGTCTATACCTCCTAATTCTGGAAACTGCAGACCGGCCAGTGTTTTTCCGCACTCGACCGCTAACTCTGGACCGGTATATGGAAATTTAAGAGGAGTTGCAAAGATTGAAACCGGAACTGAGTGGTATGAACAGTGTCTATGCGTAGGTAGTTCTTGGTGCATTGTGCATCTTTTGAGTTTTGTAATATTTTATGTTTCAAAGATAGCTAAATGATTTGTAGTTTTTTTCTTTTTTAAAGAGGAGTTTAATGTAGGGGACACACGGCTGGGCATGTAGCTATTTAATGCTGGTGTCAGAAAAAGTTTGATGTACGTAGATCAGTCGGCACGGAGTTGTCATTCAAGATGGTTGCGACCAAATAAACAGAAGTCAATATATATTTTATTATTTAACATCCACCATGAACTATGAGCTAGTCCCAGATTAAATCCCACAGTGGGTAAACCGGCTGTGCTTACCCTTGGAACCGCTCTGCGCCATGATGAGCGGTGCGTTGGTGGGGTGTAACTCGCGGAAGCACGACTTAGCTGCCAGCTCTCTGTAACACATTATACCACTGTACTGTATATAAAATGAAGATGAGACGGATGAAGAATGGTGTAAGGTTATGGGTAGGGGTAAGTCGAACGAAACGAGCCAGAGACAACTATCGTTCCTCTTTCCTCCTCCCCTTTAACATGTCAACATTAGAAATAGCCGCGCACTAACTACTACATGTAGCAGTTGTATGGTTACTACATTAGTTAGTATAGCGGTATTTCGTTTATTGTCCCCGATTTTTAATGCAAGCTCTATACGGCAATAACCTCTTTTGTCTCAGCCGGCCTTATTGTATGAATCACAAACCATAAGGCCAGCTGAGCTGAACAATGTTAAGTGCTTTATATATCATCAGTATATGTAGCAGATGTATCCAAGCTAAAACCGTCGCTATTTTGGGATTATTGCACTGACCTGATGCTGCTCAGCTCGCTCAACATGACGGCTTCGAGAGTCTCCTCCATGGTGCAGCCGGGCTGGCTCTGTAGCGTGCCCTTCTCCATCTCCAGGATGTATCCGTCGCACTTGGAGTACCTGCCACCGCCCGTGGACAGATGGAAGAATCATTTTAAAATACCCATTCTAAAATACTCAATCACTATATTCATGAGTAATAGCGGATGTTATTAAAGGTCGTTCTCCTAACGGACTCTACCACGCCACGGAGGCCATCTCTATAGACACTGGCCAGACTGCCCAGGACATATCAAAATGCACAAGTACGTGCGCAGCACAAATGCACTTCCTGTTCCTTCGTTCTCATACTCCTATGAGACGGCAGTCCAACACGATCGGAGGGAAATCAGGCGGGGGTTATAGCACCGCCAACTTTCCGGCTTCGGATTGTTATTAAGAATTGAAAAATCCAATAACGTTATGGCCCGACTCGGGACTCAAACCTACGACCTGACCGTGGTTGAATGTTTACCACTAGACCACGAGCAGTTACAGTATTATATGATGCTGTGTTTTATAGAATAGGGGCAAAGGAGCAATCGTAGCCTACGTACGACTACCGACGCCCATGAACATCCACACAATCACAATGCCGATGCGTTGCCCTCCTCCCGCCCCCAATGGGCCAGTAACACTCGCGGTTCTTACCGTCCAGCTTGATAACAAGACAAAGATAGCTCTAACTGTCTGCTGCTAGCTATTGTCCTACGAAATTGAATATGACGGACTTAGGAGCCTACCCCCAATTTCTCACGCAATCTTTGTGCTACTTGGAACTATTCGTGCAAATCGTAAGAAACAAAGAGAATAAGCCTGCGAACGCGACTCACCCGGAATCCAGAAGTTTGTTCTTGGCGTTGATGAGCCTGCGGCCCGGCGTCACGTCGAAGATGCCGAAGCTGAAGCCCCTGTTCATCATGTAGTAGGACGCCAGGCGCGCCAGCCTGCCGACACCGCACACGTCAACACTCGCACACAGCTACCACAATCTATACTTATTATAAATCAAAGTACCAATAATCTGTCTGTCTGTATGTGACCGATTTTCTCAGAACCTACTGAACGGAGTTTTCAGGCGAGTTTTTCCCGTGGATACAGTGGTTTCCGAGTATGGTCTAAGCGTCCAAGGTATTTCTGCGCGAAGCCGGGGTGGTTCGCTAATATATATGCCTAAATTCTCTAAATGCTGTACCTCCACATTCCTCTGACGGCGTACTCCTCGCCCCAGTCCCGCAGCAGCACGTAGAAGATGCTGCTCTTGGTGCCGGAGCCCAGGGTACTCTTGTCCATGGACCCGCACAGCAGCTCGGAGTTCCGGATAATCACATCTTATCAGAGTACATTGGTAAGATGTAGTGCATGGGGCCAGACGAGGCGGACCGACATTTATCACAAGCATAACATCGGCGTCGAGTGAAAACTGTGTGGGATTCTGGTGTCCCATGGGGGTATTAATTAAATACAACGCATCTGCATTACTGTGTGAAAGTTAATAAGTCGTCGGTAACCACGAAACTGCCGTGATCGTTTGTCCCCACAGAAATATAAAAATAATCTTTGTTATAACCGAGTAATAGAATTGAGAATCGAAAACTAAATAATATTATGATTTACAATAGACATCTCGTGTCGATGGTCAAATTAAGAACAAGACCGGATTTCTTATTGCAGAAGAGATAAAGTAGTACGTTCACTGTTGAGTGTAGACCATAATATAACGTTGTCTGTAAAATTAAACTAAACTTAAGCAAATTTTTATTTTTTTGCCTTGCTACAGCCGTCTCCGCGTGCGAACACTTACATGAGTCCAGCACGCACATGTCCTTGTTCCCCGTGTAGTTCTTCCCCTTCGTCTCCAAGTTCGCCTTCACCTCGCAATGTTTGTTCGGCTTCATTAACAGGCTGCAAGCAAAACATTTTCATGTATACCGAAGACACTTACATTTTATAAATCGGGCATTTAAGCAAAGTATGAAGTTATTTACAATTTGTGCGCACATTATTTATTAAGGGACTTGGTCTAGTATTCATTTCTAACTGTGCCACGCATACGTTTCCAAGGTCAATAGAAACCAATGATATTTAGCTAAATCACAGGAAAGCCCAAGGTTAACCCCCTCGTACATGTGGCGTGCGTTTACGTAAAATAGTATGCACTTAACGTACACGAGCAATCCAACAGATAAGAGAATCAAAGTATATGTGCAATGCTGTATCAGGAACGGTGCACCCTACCGGGATATAGAAAAGAACAGACCAGGACCACAAACAATTTCGTCGCACCTGTCTCATTAAAAATCTAGCTGTACTATGAGATACCTGAATATCTGCTTGCCCGTCCACAGTTTCCTGGGCTTGAGTATCGCAGGCGGCGGCATATCAATGCGCATGTCCGCGTCAGGCCCGGCCAGCAAGCACGCCGCCAACTGGTTTGCCTCACCGCGCGTGAAGAATGTGTCACGCTGCGTAATGAGGTAGCCGCCGGTTATGAAGTCCTGCGTAGCAGCAATCAGCAGCTCGCCGTTGCGCGGCGTCACCAGGTTTGATTTGTTCTAGAACATAATTCTAGATTCGGCATCATACGCCATCGCCTCCTAGTGCAGGTAAAGCTTAAACCTAAGTTTATTTTTAGGCGCAAACCTATTTGATGACCGGCTGGCCCAGTTAGTAACGTGGCGGTAAGTCCACGTGTTACGCCAGAGGGCGCGGGTTCGGATCCCGCCTAGGTCATGGATGTCTATAAGAAAAATGTTAAATATATAAAATTTCTTAAGTTCATAAAAATGTTAAATATATTTCCGTTGTCTAGCACCTGTAACACAAGTCCTTACGGTACTTAACACAGGACTAGGCTAACGTGGCGTGATTAGTCCACGGATATTATTATATTATACTATAGTGTCGCAGAACTCTTATAACCCCCATCTGACTTGTCCCCCTCCATACTCGTTTACTACTTATAGCTCTTCACTGATTACTTCCCCAAAGCAACCTGAAGACAAAAAGTCTTCCGCAGACACGACGAACTGTGGGGGCGAGGGCAACAGCGCTGCCAACAGTAATAGGTCCCTTCGAAAAAAAAAAATACTTCCCCAAAGCAACATGTTATCTTTTTTGGAGTTTGTTAAACACAGGGATATTGCATTTTTCCCGTCGAAAATGAGTTTGTTATAAGTTGAACGTGTCTGTCCGTCTATGGCATCGTAGAACCTAAATGGATGATAATTTTATTACGATTTTTAAGGCACAATATGTATGCATATAGGTAAGTAAAAGACGCAGCTTCTGTTAGTTAACATTCTCACCCCCATGAGTATAAGCGCTTCGGCGCGCGCCTCCTCCGTCTGCGGCAGATGCATGTTCATCTCGTCGCCGTCGAAATCCGCGTTGTACGGTGTGCACACGCACTCGTTGAATCTACCGACAAACATTGTTAGATACAAGAACACGCACGCGGTACACGCCCACACTCCCACTCACACGTATGGTGCTACGCCTTTAGTAAATCTTTTAACATCTTCGACCTACATTCTATAGGTATTAAGACAGACCTTCATAAACCGCTGATGGGCGTTTCCTTTTACGTACATTTCTTATATCTTACCTTTTAGAAGCTAAAAGTTGTTCGATGGATCGCCCATCCTTAAGTAGGAAAAGCTTAAAACCGGTACTTTTTCTAAACATAAGGAAGGCAAACGAACGCCGGGAGCCTTTGGTGATTACCAAGACTCATAAACATCTTAATAGACTTTATCGTAAATGCGTTGTCCTCTGTACTTACCAAGGACCCATAGAAATTTGATCCGCAAGAAATGAGCCAGTAGGTATTGCTGTAAACACCTCTAGCGAGAGCTGTTGTTGTGGCGCTGTTCGGCCGCTAAGCAGCAATAGCGCCACCGCATACACATGTGGCCGTTACTCACCGGAAGGTGCGCTGCGGCTGCACGCGCGCGCGGTGGCACATGATGGACAGCTTGTGCAGCGAGGGCTGGCGGTTGAACAGCACCACGTCGCCATCCACCAGGTGCCGCTCCACGATGTCGCCGCACTGCAACCGGACACGAACCGGAGCTCTATGTACTAGGGCATTATGAGCAGGTCGAGCTAAGCTGCGCATCGGCGGATGGCGGGCCTCCTCCCCGTTTTGTTTGCTTGTTTGGTATACTGGTCTCAATATAAAATAGATATCTACAACAGTAGTCCGCTACCACTTGAATTATCTGATGTGCCCCAGTTACTCACGCATCAGATTTTATAATGTGCTAACAGGTTTTTTGTTAACATTTGTGATAATGTTCTATTTATTAGTTTTGTCAGTATGCTGATCTGCTGACTACTCGCAGTCTTATCCCATTTTTTTATTCGTCCATGTGTATCAGCTATCCAGTTCAAAGTATACAGATCAGTTGCTAGCACGCTCCTATAAATCTAACGATATCGACGCCATGTGCGATCTGAAGTCGCCCTGGTTGTAGGGCGCATGTTTCGTGACCTCACCTTGAGCTCCTGCGCAATCTTCTCCCTGTTGCCGTACTTGAGGTACTTCTTGTGACTGAGTCCGCGCTGCTGCACGTAGTTGGCGCCCGGATGCACATCCGGTCCGTTGCAGACCAGCTTCCTCAGCCACTGCAGGTTGGCGGGGAACACGCGCTCAGGGTACGTGAGGATTTTGGCCACGTGCACTGGTACACCGACCTGCAACGCATTTTTGATTAATAACATATGCATAAACATTATTCCTGTTAAAACTCTTATGAACGACAGCTGTTTAATTGAACTTAAAAACAGTGTAACGAAAATAAACTCGGATTGTAAGAAGTTGGAAGAATAGGCGACCAAACGGAAGAAAGAGAAACTAGTATCTTTTTCCACTATGGAGAAACCAAAGGTGTTATTGGAGTAGGATTTCCAGTAGCAAAGAAATAGATAAATAAAATTGTCGAATTAGAGGATACTCAGAAAGAATTGCTGTACTGAAATTCTCATTAACATCCACAAAAGCCCTCACAGTCATACAAGCTTACGCACCACTACCCAATCATACAAAATCGCACCCAATCCGATGACGATGCTAAACAAAGCATGCCACGAGAAGAGAAGGACACGGAACTTATATATAGGTGATTTCAATGCAAAGACAGGAAATAGATAATCCATAAAAAAGGCGATACATCCGATATCAGTAATCTATCTAAATCATAAGTTGCGAGCACTGTCTGTTTGTGGAGAGCCAATTCACTCCACGAACTTACTTACCACCACTTAGATCACTCAGCACTATACATGCTTTTAGAACTCGACTAAAACAATTCCTTGCTGAGGAGCAACGTAGAGCTGACGTGGGCATGTCTCAAATATAAGATAAAATGTGTGTTGTTTTTTTTTTATGTTCATAATAAAATTGGCCATTTTGAATGAAAAACATGAACAAAATAAATCACCGGAAAAGACAAACTACTGTTTTTGTCACTTTTGTTTCTTCTTTTTAATAACGAGTATGTCCTCCTCTCTTAGCAACACACTCCAGAAGCCTCGTATGCATACTCTGGATTAAATTCCTCACGTTTTCATCTGGAATCTCCTCCCAATCATCTTTTAAAGCTCATTCTCTCTAACTATTCGTTTCAATTGGTCCCACAATTGCTCGATTGGATTTAAATCCGGACTGTTAGCTGGCCATTGTAATACCTCAATATGATACCCTTTTAGGACAGTTTGAGTTGATCGCCGTGCAAATGGGATCACTTGAGTCCTTATGACGTCATCGATGTAACGTTCTGCAGTTACGGTACCCGAATTTAAAATGGTGAGCTCGGCTTTACCGTGTAAACTAAACGCACCCCAAACCATTACGTTGGGACCACCGAAACGATCAAATTCGTGAATGCGGGACCCCGAAAATCGCTCGCCGCGTCGTCTCCACACTCTAACACGCCGATCATCATTAAGAAATTTTGCTTTGCACTCGTCTGTAAAAAGCACCTCGCCCCACTGGTTAATTCCCCAGTTCAAATACTGACGGGAGAATCTTAATCGTTTTGCACGCTGAACCCCGCTCAGAGGATTTCGAACAATTCGTCGTCTTGACGTTTGCTGGTCTTCGTGCAATCGATTACGTATAGTTTGATTACTGACACGGGAACGGGTACTCCCGTTGTAAGCCGTAGGTGGTGTTGTTACTTACGGGCCGTACTTACGATCACGACGAGCACTTAGTTGGATGTACCGATCCTCATGCGTCGTTGTTACGCGAACTCTACCTGAACCAGGTCTCCTAGCAACACTGACAAGTGTCTCAGAAGTGATTCCATACATTTTGGACAGCTCTTCGAGAAAAACACAACTGCAAACCCACGTAACGCTGAGAACGTCCTTCTTGCATTTATGGCTCTGGTTGCTGTAATTGTATCCATGTGCCTTTGTACTGGTGGCATGATTAACGCGAGATGATCAATGAATCAATTAAAATTGGAAAAGTAATACTTTTTTCCTAAAATAACCGAAACAAGTTAAGAAGGCAATCAAAGAAAAAAAAAAGAATAACATCCAATTATTTTTTTCTTAAAATGATGGCCAATACTTTCAAATTAGGAACACGATGAAATAAAAAAGGC
>JAFELO010002000.1:59914-111846 GCA_017140195.1 Eumaeus atala
TATCCAAAATGAAACCTCCAATGGATCCAGAAGCAAAAAAATCTGCCCAAGAGTTGGCTAACAAAATGAGGAGAGCAGAGGACCAAATGCGCCAACGCAAAGAAGAGGAGAAAGCTAAGAAGAAAGAGAAGAACGCTCAGCTGATGGCATTTATGAAGGAATGGCAGAAGGTCAAAGATGACCAGGAGCTAGAGGATCATAAGGTATATCTGTCCTTTAATATAAATCATAACAAAGTCCTACTGAGTCCATCCACAGAAGATGTAGAATGCTTATTAAAATTAGATAAATGTCCCATTGGCATAAACTCCATTTTTTTTTTCATTTTATTTGAACCGCATAGATGTGCCTACAAGATGGGTTTATGAGAGCAACATAAACATATCAATTAAGGTCCCACATACATCACAATATCCTCAAATACCCACATTGGCTTCTAGGGCTAGGGTTGACTAAGAATCTTCTCACGAGGTAGACAGACAAGCATAAGTACTCTTTCGCACTGTCCAGTTCTGAACAATGCTAGATAGGCCTGAACCCTCGGATTAAGAATTAATTACTTTCTTAGTTGCGTCACCCGCATTACGGCCATAGCAAATGTGATGCCTATTAAACACACTCAATATCACAGACATTCTACTTACTTATGCCTATCTGAAATATGATCTTTCAGACTCGAATGTAAATGTTGTAGAATACTAACAACTATATTAATTCAATTAGTTTGATTAAAGTGTTGGCAGTGGTCGGTGGTAGGCCGTCCATTAGAAGGCGGCGGATACCTAGTTGCCAAATAGTATAGGCAATCGTGCGCGTGCTGCTACCTCACTTGTTATAGAGTGGCTGGACCCTCAGATCCCCTCAAAGTTTTGGTATCATCATTATCAATATTTATCTGTTCTCTACTAGAAATAGGTGCCTGTCAATGAACACACGTCCGGTCTACCATCAATCGCACCCGAATCGGGATCCTGCGGGGATCCCACCTTTATTGGTTTCGGATCTTTACGAACTTTATTCTATTGAAACACCCAACATGGCTTGCAGTCTCACATTAAGTATGCTCTATACCCAGTTGGGATGGGACATTCAAGATTTAGGCTTGTTTACATAAAAGTTTTAAATATTTCAGATAATACCCAAAGGAACTCCTATCCAAATAGAAGACATTCCTCACAAAAACTTTGGAGACTTCCTTTCAGTATTGGAGTTTGTACATAACTTTTCTGATATTCTGAAAGTGAAGGATGTTTTTCACAATGAACTTGATGCGGAGTCATTTAAGAAATCCCTCACATCTAAGGAGTACGCATGGATGTTCAGTGAACTAATTCAGATGTTCCTTTCGGCAATATTCTCTCTGCAAGAAGATGAAGCAGAAGAGTACAATGAAAATGGAGGCATCCAGGAATATATCGGTGAGATAAATATTTAAATTTCTTCATGTGTTTCGTTGTGATTGACGTAAAAAAGGGCAACTAGCTGCATGCACGAAAAAGTTTGACGCCATTGTAACGTTCTCAGTCATAGTCATGTTTCGAATGCGTGGAGACTGCGAGCGAGAGAGAGTACCAATTTTTCTCTTTCACTTTTTTACGCTAAAACTTAAAAAAGCAACCAGTCTTTTTATTTATTACAGATAATTATTATAGATAAATGATTCGTTACACTTAAAATATTTTTATAAAATGCTACCTGCGCCCCATAGGTGTTAAGTTCAAGTTCTTTCATACAAACTGCGAACCCCTATTTGGCCACCTCCCCCTTATCTATGAATATTAATAAAACAATTTCTTAGCGAATGTTTGCCATAAAGGCTACGTCTGTGTGTACCAAATGTCAGCTTGATACTAATGACCGAGGAAGCGTATAAACTATACACTACTTATCACGAAAATGGCTATAATGGTTTCGCGTAACTAAACATAGGATTTAATAAAAAATATATATAAGTTTAAGTTTTTCACTGGTGACATTTTTCAACTAACGTGACGTGACGATATTATTTTTTTCAGAGGACAAAGGCACAGAAAACATTGGTGTCACAAAGTCTATAGAACTGGCCACAAAAGCCGGCAAGTGGTCACATACATACCTAGGCTGCTCCCTCAGCAAGCTGCCTCTAGACCCCACCACTGTCTCTGAGATTTTGAGGTCAGTCAGTCATTCAGCTTATTCATAGTCTGCAGTTACTAGATATGCAAAAAAATCAATTAGAGGTACTTTGCACCCAATTACTAAAAAGTTTTAGTTATTAGGTATCAATTAAAGTATCCTGCTTTAGGGTGGCCACCATTGTCCAAATATAGCCCTTAACCCTATTATCATTAATATGAAATGCTATTACGAAAATATATTTAGAACTTGACTGTCTGTTCCTTAGGCTGCATCTGCTAGCGTCGGGCGGGGCGGGCGGGTCCCGTGCAGCGGCGTGGCGCGCGCAGCAGCGCGGCGGGTTCAGCGGCGCCGACGACCCCGCGGTGCGCTTGCGTGCCGAGCGCCCTCGCCTGCTGGCTCAATTGAGGCGCGCGCACGTACACGATCTCCCCATCGGTAACGTGTTTGCCTACTTCAAATTTTTCGAATGGGTATCTATTATAGGTAATAGTGACAGCTTTTGCGTGAGCAAATGTAATTTTATCACTAGTTAACATCAGCTAAAATTAACTTCCTAGTTTTAAACGGTTTAAAAAATATATATTTACAAACCCAAATGAGACGAAACTGACAAGTAATGATTTCAGGAGACAATATCAGTGTTCTGTATTTGCTATGACGCAATTAATTTTATTTAGCTTCAAGTCGGAATCCTTCTTCCACTTATCTCTCTTATTATCTAAGAAACTTATAATCTTTATCATGTTTACCTGTCACATATTCACTTCCACATATAGTGAGACGATTTGCCTACAAGTGTAAATCTTTTCCCTGCCAGATGACAAGTTCCAGGTCCTCCAGTGCCTCATGAACCAGGTGCTGAGCTACGCCAATGTGCGAGACGTCGTCGAGGAGCGGCTGGAGGAGTATCGGCAGTTAAAGCACTCCCTCAGAATGTTGCAGGTATACACATAGACCTGTTCCACCACATCTACAGCCAGCAGCACTAGCGTCGGTGTCACTCGCGTAATCCGCATGCAGCGCTTTATTATAGCGTCCAATGATATATCGCGTACATTATTTCTCGTAAAATTTACGAAGTGATCGCTCAAAAGACACCGGCCTTAAAAGTATTTATCACTTTTAGTGTAACTGTAACTGTGCAGTTCTATATTTAGAAAAAAGTATTTCCTGAGATTTCCACATTCGACCAAACAATCAAACTCTCAGTTAAAAACCAATCAGCTTTATAATTTTATTATACATTAGAAGGCCAAGGGATATAAAAAGTGGACTTACAAGGAATTTGTGGGCCAAAAAAAAGTGACATGTAAGCAGTGAGCGTTTTATTTATATAATTAATAATTATTGTTTGATTTTGGTTTAAAGATAAATGAACGCAAACGCGAACCACAACTGGCGGCTGCGCGGCTAGAACTGAAGAAGGACTTCGCGTCTAAGAAGGAAGAATTAAAGCTCACCGGCGAGGAGGCCAGAGTGGCGGACGCGGAGCTGCGGGAGGCGCTCGAAGACCTAAACGAAGAGAGCGACACCAAGAAAGTGGATAATGAGAAGAAGATCAAAGAGCTACAGGCGCAGCTGTTCGACCACTTGTCATATGTTGGTAAGACTCCTACGATGCAAACTTCTACAATAAACTTTTTTCGGGTGAGTGGTGTATGGCAGATAAAAGCGCCAATTAACCGAATTTATTAAGAACTCACCTCTAGTGTACCGGGAAAAGCTCTTTCCTTTCCTGAATGTGCATTCGGTAATTAGTGTATATATCACTTGTCGTGTCGCAGGGTCGGACCGCGCATTCCAGCGCTACTGGGTGTCGCGACGCGTGGCGGGTCTGTTCGTGGAGGCGGGCGACGAGCCGCGTGGTGCGTGCCGACGGAAGCCACTGCCACCGCCGCCCGCGCCGCGTGCAGACCTCATGTCGTACCTCGCCGACCTCGCCGAGTGCCCGCGAGACATAGAGCCAGGTCAGCACGCATGCACACGCATCACGCACGTGTTTAGATGTGAGTCATGGTGCATCTTGATGATTAGCTGTCTCTCACAAGGGACCGAACGTCTCCGACGGAACCTCGAGTTAGTACGACATAGCCCACTATCGATTTGAACGGACATAAACTATACAACTGCCACATAATTGCTCATGAATGTATTGTTTTAAGTTTGGCAACAACCATTCATGTGTATTAAAGTGTTTACAGAAACAGAATGAGAATATTATAAATCACAATTATTTAATTTTAACAAAAGATGCCGCATAGACTGTCGTACGATTAGATGTAGCCAACCAGCATTGATCATATCATTAACTATGAAATATAATGATATTTATGCTATTATTTTAGTTTTATTCATGTAATTTTACGTATTTTAGTTTATTTAGTATAGTTTAATTATATTATATAATTTACTTTAATCATTATAAATTATTAATGGTATAAAATTTGTCAGCCGGCAGCGACAAAGAAAACGAGTCTGCGGCGAACTCCCGCGGCAACTCGCCGAAGAAGCCGCTGGCGCACCTCAACGGACTGAGCAAGCTGAATGCGGAGCCGCGCACGCAGCACATGCGAGACTTGCTGGTTTGCACAGCGGACGTCAACACTTGCTATGTGCATGGGAAGGTACATAATATAATATCTGTATCCATGTTTGCATGGATGCGGGATCGACGGATTTACGATTAACTCACATACCTCGGAGAGCACACACCACCAACTGATTCCGAACTGAAACAAAAATTTAAAAATCTCAATAACACCTGGGTCCGACCCGGGACTCGTACCTAGGACCTCACGACTGTGGTTGAACATTTATTTTGTTTATTTTATTTGTCACAAAATCCACAGACGTTAAAGTTACATGATTGATTTACATGAATAACTTACGCCCAATTAGGGATTTACATTTTATAGGGTAGCGAGACCATACTTAGCCTATTAGGGACGTGAAGATGTTTTTTGTGTGTGCGTGTGTGTATATGTGTGTGCGTGCGTACGTTTGTGATGTTACTTAAATGATCATCAAATGTTAGTTTGGGATCTAAAGACAAGCCTAGGTATTTAACTAATTGTGTTCTGTTAACTATGGTGTAAGCTATCATGTATTAGTGTGTGATGGGGTTTCTCTTTCCGGTGAATTATTTATTGAACAATAGTCACTTACTTAGCCTGTATTAATCTTTGTGTCATCTGCTTACAATTTGGATGTTTGAAAACATGTGCCGATGTCATATACGTACGCCGCGTATAGCAGAGAGGAGAGGGTTGATCCCTGCGCAACTGTCGAGGGAACAGGAATAATGTCAGTCCGGTAACCACCGACAATGACGGCCTGGCTGCGATTACGCAGATAGTATTCGATCCATCTAAGTAAATCTCCGCAGACACCTAACCTTCGGACCTTGTGTAACAGTATGTTGTGATCAACGCGGTCGAAGGCCTTCTCTACGTCTGTGTAAATTACGTCTATCTGAAAGCCAACGTCCATACTGCTTAAAAGGTCATAGGTGAAAATAGCGAGGTTGGTATTGGTTGACCGACCTTTGATAAAATCATGCTGTTGCTGGGAAGTAGAACGAGAAATTTGTGGGTAAAGATAAAGATGAGCTATTTTTTTCTAATAATTTACCTAGTGAGTTTAATATCGATATTGGGTGATAATTTTCGTTCCAAGGACTTTTCCCCTTTTTGTGTATGGGGATAACATGGGCCGTTTTCCAAATGTTTGGAAAACATCCCTCTCGTAAAGAACGATTGAATACACTCGTGATAGGCGTCGTGAGGGATTTCGCACACTTAGCGTAGAATAGAGGTGGAATTTTGTTACAACCGGGGCCCTTATTGATGTCTAGGTTATTAAGCAGTTTGTAAACAAGTCCTTCTTTTACGGAAGTGCTGTGCAAAGTGTGGAAGTTATTTTTTGTTGTCGTTGAAATAGCTTCGTCTATGGAACTATGCATAGTAGTACTAAAGTTTTTACAAAAGAAGTTGTTAAAAGCCGAGCAAATCTATTTTTCGTTTTGTAATTCATTATTATCATAGAACATTACTTTTGGACAGTCTATTGTTTTTCTTTTTGCCATTAACGAAAGACCAAAGGCGCTTCGGGCATACTTTTATTCTACTTTCAGTTGTCTCTATATATGATTTATGACAGTCATCCTGCAAACGTTAAACCTTGGTTCTGAGTTCTGAAAAAGCCTGGTATTCAAAGTGATTTTTATGTTTCTCCCAGTTTGTGTGAGCTATTGAATTTTCCTTGATGAATTTTATTAGCTCCGGACTGTACCAGACTAGCTAACACTTGTGATTGTTAGGATTTGTAACCTGCAATGGCACATACAGTTCAATTTACAGCTTCTTCGAATTTTGAATACTAAAGTTATTAATAGAGATGTAATTTACTTCACGAAAGTGATGTTTCTTTACGCGGGGTCTTTTTTAGAGGTGTAAGTAAAATGTCAGAGACGTCTATTGATAAAAAAGGATGATAGCAGTCTTTTAGAACTAACGGGTTAGATAATTTAGACAGCCCTAGCGAGAAGTCCGCGAAAATTAAATCCAGAGTGTTTTGATGTGAATTAGTTAAATTATTGTATTCATTGATACCCATATACGACATTTGGTTTGTTAATAAGGCTGCACAGTTTTGTATTTCAATAGAACCTTTCTTGAAATGCATTGGGTCTCCGGATGTCCATTTTAAACATGGGATGGTAAAGTCCCCTGCTAAAATAATATTATCATTTGGATGAATTCTAAAAGTATTTTTAAGTAATTCAATAATATTTACACGTTCGGATATTGACTCGTTAGGAGGCAAATCGAGCCGCGTATATTCGAGACGTTGGCGGGGGATAGCATGTCGAGCGCAGGAGTGCCTGGGAGTGCGCGTCGGGGGCAGGCACCCATATGCACTCGAGGTCGTTGCATTGCCATTCGGGTCGCGTGCGTGCGTTTAGGTGGCCTGCGCACATAACTCCGCCACCTGGCGAGCCCCGACCGCGGCGGAATACCTCGTATCGACCGTCGCTTAGCTCGGAGTCTTCGCACAACCAACTTTCAGAGATTATGTCAGCTTCGCAGAGCAGTGCGTTATTATAAAACTCGTTCGTTTTTGTACGTAGTCCGCGCGCATTGTGATACCAAAACTGTAATTTGTTACCCATCGCTCGAAAGTGTTTTAGTGTAACCATATAAATAGTGTATATAAACGAAAAAAGGGGCAGATCAGTCGACGTTGAGACGAGACGGACATAGCCGTGTAGTTGTAGCAATAGTTGTGCTCCAAATCGCGTTGCTTTATAATTTTGTGTTGATGTAAAATATTGTTTTGTATACATTAAAAAACTGTATATATGAATGTATTTTAATAGATTTTGAGTCAAGAATAATGTGTTTGTTTTATCTTCCATTTTAATGTATGTATTGTATGCATTAGTATAAATAATTAAATAAGCTGTAGTTTTACTTCTATAATTGTAACATAATATATTGAAGTATATAAATGATGAGTCTCTGTGATGTGGCGGTAATGAAATTGTAAAAAGGTGTGATACATGTTGATAATTGTTGATGTGTATTTGTTTTGAGCGGATGGTGTGTTGTGTGTAGGTAACGGTATGCGCGTTTGAGTATAGCGTGAATGTTACATTTGAAAGTAAACGATATACAATCTGGTTTTAAATTATTTTCCCTAAATCTGACATACCCATTATCGCTATGGGAGGCGAGGTATTTGTTTTTCTCATATAGATACGACAATTTTTTGCCCAAACATGCTTATCTTCGGCTGCCGAAGCATGCTTACCAGTAGCCCACGAGGCAGTTAAAGAAATTCCTAGAGACGTTAGAAAACCGAAACACCCTGTCTATATAGAGCATATTTGTTACAGGGCTCGTACAGACCGCAGTGGTGGGTGTACCACACGGAGGAGCAGGTAGAGGGACTAATCGCGGCGCTCAACAAGCGCGGGTTGCGGGAGAGCGACCTGCGCACCACGCTCGAGCTGGACCGCGCCAAGCTCGTGGAGCACGTGCGGAAGTGTCCGCTGCATATACTCAACCCCAGCATGTCGGCGGTAAGTGTCACCTGCGGCAGTTGACGACATGTGGCCGTGTTTGAGTGCTGCCTTTCAACGCGCACTGAGGGTATAAATCTGGAGCGCCATGGGTACAGTTACTACAAGCATACGCAAATGACAAATCCGAGACATGTAATGACTATGAACTACGGGCTTCAACTGGTATTTCATAATTTTCTACTAAATAATATTTTCTATATTTAATAAAGATAAAGTACTTTTTATGTTTTCGCGGTGAAATGCAATTACGTGCTGTCACCGGGCCTGGGTGTGTCGCTGTAGACTCTTGGCTGAACAAAATTTGCACTAAAACCCGGCAAGAGCCACCGGCGGCCTGCACTAAGGTGTCCCGGATCTGTCACCAACCGGGCAACCCAGATGAAATACCTTGATCACGAGTGACGCGAATTTCCAGCCCATGCCGCAGCACAGCCACCAGACGCGCAAGAAGTTGCAGCCCTCGCTGGCGGTGCCACGCGACGCCACGCTGGCGGAGACTCTGGAGCTGGCGCTGCGGGACCACATACTCGAGCTGGAGGAGAAGATTTTCCATGGCTGCCTCGGGGCCATCAAAGTTAAGGTACCTCACAGGAAATGCCTTGGAAAAAAATGAAAAGGTTCCAGTTAAAAAAAATCAAAACATCTACTGAGTTACTTTGTAATATAATATTTTGTGTAGACATGGGGATAATGAACTTGAGGCTCTGCTAATGAAGATATGCTCAGTTTAAAATACCTTTATAATAAATATTAGTTTTTTGAATTGTCGTGAAAAATTAAAATTTTCAATCGGGCCTTCGGACTTTGCAAATTTTTTTACTACCATAGAAAATAATAGGGGGAGCAAACGAGAAATCGACCCCTTTTGACGACTACCGATGCCCATGGACACCCGCATTATTATAACTGATATACACTACTTGACAATGCTACCGGATAACATATTTTCTTGTAATATGATATATTGACGTATTGAGCTGTTTGTGTGTGTAGGACCGGGAAGCGTGGCGCGGCACCATTATGGTTCGCGGCTACGACAAGCAGGCGGAGTACCTGAGCTGGGGGCCCGCGCGCCGCTACCGCGACGACCGCCACCAGCACGACGGAAAACTCACCGTACCTATGGGTAGATAATACATGATTACAATATCAATGCAGATCAAAAATATATCACAGGCATAAACACGGCCCCACTGTATAATTCGCCTCAGGCTACTGAGCCCTCCCACGCTCTACCCCGCCCTGTCACGACAAGACTTGAAGCATGATGGGGCATTGTAGTAATTGTATTAATGTTATATCTGTAACAATTATTTAGTTGGAGTGAAAACTGTAATCATTTTGAACGGATAAAACATAATTTCTGATCAACCTTTACACGTGCGCAGACATTGATGAAGCAGAGAAGGAGGACATACCGGAGAACAAGTACCGCGACCCGGGTGCGTACCTGGAGGCGGCACGTGTCAACGGCCTAAAGGCGGAGCCCGAGGAACTTCAGGGCGCTGTGCCGGCGCAAGTAGTGCGAGGGCTGGCCTGTGCGCTGCTGCAGGTGGCGCAGGCCATACACCACAAGTACCTCAAAAGGCCGCTTGGTAAGATATCAACACACTTATATACCCTAGAGTTCACTTGATGACATGTCATTTATACACTTACATACTCAAAGGCCGCTTTGACACTTTCAATACGCGCCTATATATAGTTACGTAACACATACTATTTTCTGGCTAGATTCAGTTTGACTGGATATCAAAATTGGATGTAAAACTTACTTGAGGTTTTTATTTTTGGCAACACATCTGAAGATATTTATATAAATATTCTCTATTATGACTTTTTAGTTTATTTATTAAATTTAGTAATTAAGTATAAAAAAAACACATAATTTTACTATGTGAATTTATTACGTATTATGTTTAACTTAACACAGAAATTTGATGTACTAGTTAGGACATCTATTTTCCCGCCAGGTCTAGACGACAAAGAGCGCAAAGACAGAGAAGCGAAGAACAAGCCACTTGACATGGAAGCCATGGAGCGCTGGGAGGTGTCTCTGATGGAGTGCCGCAGCCTGGCGGCGTTGCAGCTGCACGTGTTAGCTTTGGACAGTTCCGTGGCCTGGGCCGCTTCCATCCTCAATGCGAGCTGCCGCCTCTGCCGCCGCAAGGCCGACCCCGACAACATGCTGCTGTGCGACGGATGCAACAAGGGACACCATCTCTACTGTCTCAAACCGAAGCTGACGGTAAGCTGACTAATTTAAAAAATATCTGCTGAGTTTCTTTTCACTACCTCAAGCCTACATATCAGCAAACCAACAGTAACAAAAAAGATTGTCTAGAATTGTATTGGTGGTTAGTCTAATTCTGGGCCGAGATTGTTAACATTTCTTGAGAGATTTCGTTATTATTAACGAGTGCATTTCTGTCGTTCTTTTTATCGTTTAGGCTTCGGTAAAAGTAGTTCGGTAATAGCTCATATGGACAAACACTTATATCTTTTACAATAGAAATAAATTAATATATAAATTGCTTTAAAATGTTTTTATTTCCATGCTGACAGTTGACTGTTGAAAGAGGGGTAAATATATCCAATATTATTTATCATCAACTGGACGTATTTTTTAAACTTTTATGTATTTTTTACGTATTACAGAAAGTTCCCGAAGGTGACTGGTTCTGCCATCAATGTAAGCCAAAGGAAAAAACTCCGCCAAGGAAGAGAAGAAAGTTGTATACAGAGGAGAAGACTGAGGAGAACTCAGAGGACAGGTAGAGATTTATCGTTGTGATACGTTTTTAATATTACTAGCTAAGTAAACTGTTCCTCAGAAATATTAATATTTAAATAAGCTACGGGTGAATCAGTATCGTTGTATACGCAACGTGTGGTTTGGACCGTGGTCTGTACCTAATGTGTGAATGTGTGAGAATACATCTAACTTACTAGAATCAAGAACTATGTATCATGTGTTTGCAGCAGCTCGTCAGACTCGTTTAGCGTGGACTCATTGTGCGGGTCGTGCGGGAGCGGCGGGCGGCTGGCGGCGGCGTGTCGCGAGTGCGGCGCACGGTTCCACGAGGAGTGCTGCGAGCCGCGCCTCGCGCGCGCGTCGCGCCGCTGGGTGTGTGCCGCGTGCATCGCTCCCACAAGAGGTACCCTCCCTGTAGTACCGTTCACACGCTAGTGCATTTTGGCGCGCACGAAAAGTGCCACGTACCGCAACTCACATATGCTATACGCTATTCGGTGTGTGCCGCGTACCACAAGTCCGCACAGGGTGCCGCCCTCCGTAGCACGACTCACACGCTTGCAGTGGAGCGCGTTACCACGAGGATTAAGGATTACCGCAAACCGGGGGCTTGTGTCGATGCGGTGTTATCAACTGTCGTCCACATACGTGCGCACGCAGTTCTATCGTCTACTCAGTGGGTGGAGCGTACACTTACCTCCATATGTCACCATCGCACGTACCATAAGAACGAGAAGCGGACTGAAGGTATGTGACTTCGTATAACTTTTTAGTATAAATGATAAAATTATCTCAGGTACTAAAGACGAATTAAAAATTCTTCGTATTAAAAAGTGCTTCTAAGTTCGTCATTTAAATGCGTATTAAATCAAAGGGGGTCGCCGTCGTGTAGGAGAGGATAGTTGCAATCTCGAGAGTCAGTTGTGAAGATGTTGTATATGATCAGACGCTGGGCGGCGGCGCTGCGCCGAGCTGGCGGCGAGCCACATCCAGCGGTACGCACGGGCGCTGCTGCCACGCCGGCGCCGCTCCCATCTTGCGACCGACACGGGTCTGTCTCATGAAGCCTTTGCGGCTGCGAGTCCATAACCCCTCATACTCTGCCACTAATCATCTCGTATCGCTTGTGCACTTTTTCTCTGGGAGTTGTCGTTCTATGCTTGTGTGCTAATGTTAATATTAAGATTGCATATACATATATAATTTCTGGTAAAAAAAATACGTTTAATAGAGTAACATGATAATTTAGGTATTGTTTGGTTCTTGGTTAATGTTTCCAACTTCTCTCTTCCTACTTAACAAGACACTTCGTTGCGGTAATACTAAATATTCAAAAGAGACTAATCCTTACTCCTGCTTGAGATGTATCATTGGTGATGTAATCATCCATTATAATGTCGGTCATGGGAACTCATAACAACTCGGCAATCACTAAAACATCTGGCGTTATAAATTGCAATACGAACTTAATTGCAGAATCTGAGGACAGCGACTCTAATGTGACAATAGTAAAGCTGAAGGGGCGTAAGTCCAGGAACAGTCTGGAGCCCTCGCCCATTACCAACGGCAACGGGACTAAGAGAGGACGGAAGTAAGAAATTTTATTATTACATTATTTCAAAGTGCCAAAACGAAAGCGGTTGTGCACGATAAAGTTCCGTACATCCGCGACGAGGTGGCTTTCGTTGTTAATTTCACGGGAAATGTTAAGATAACTGCTAAAGCTGAAATGTTATAAAAAAGGCCACTCGACACGCATAGTGACAAGAGTGCCTGAAATGGCATTGAAAAGGGCGGATATCGTTCTTACGCGTACAATAGTAATTGCTATTGTTTAAGTAATAAGAAAGTATTTTTTAAATCTTAAAGAGATAACTAGTGACATAAATGCTAGAATGTTCCTCGTGCCCTAACAAGATTGTTGTCTTTCTCATGTTTAAGCTTTGTGTGATTATTTAATTTAACATGTTTTATCCTGCTAGTTATTTTGAAGTGCTGATTTATAGCATAAATATTTCTAATATAATGTAAATTGTTGGTGTCTTAAATTAATTTTTCATGTCTTATTTCTACAATACCTTTTTTCACTGTAAGAAATAGGCCCTGTTACTATCACGATTTGCCTCTAAGGGGATTTGTGATCGTAAACTTGATCACTATTATTTATAATGCAATCATGGGGCGTGAATAAACAAAAGTGTCCGGATAAAATTAACTAAGTAGCAGGAAATAGTCCATTCAATAATAATCTAGATGTAACACATTATACTGTATTTCTAACAACTAATCTATTCACCATGTTAAAGTTCCCAATTCCCTCAACTGTTTTTTTTTTTTCAATTCAAGCTACACTGGAGAAATTCAAGCCTATTGTTGTTTGTTGCATACACTAGACACTTCAAAATTGTCCTGCATGCAAAGTTGTCCTTGGTATAGACAACAGTTACAATAATTATTATTAATTTCAGACCCAAAATAGAAATGAATGGGCACTCTGGCAGGAAGCCGAAATCGTTAACCAACGGTGTACACGGTAAGTTAATATTAAGGTACTATTGATATTTTGTGTCGTTCCCGTCGAGGTGTGTACATTTTACATGAAATGTGCAATTAATCTGGTGCATCAAAGTTTGGAAATTGTATTATTTACGAAAGAGTTGGAAATTGTATTATTTACGAAAAGACAAGATACTAATATATTTCGCGTTACTGAACATTGGTTGAAGAAATATGAGTTAATGTTAAATTTTAGGAACCACCAGATGTCCAGTACGTCATTAAAGAAAAACCCATGCAATGTGGCTCCTAATTTAATTATAATTAATTTAGGTGCCACGTTGTATGGGAGCTATAGCTCAAATTTAAAAGAGTTGGAAGTATTATGACTCACCAATGAGCGTACTACAGAAATAGCCGATATTGAATTGAAAAAACTGTAACCGGATTATAATTTATTCAATTTAGTGTACATTAATTTCTAGTGATTTTTACATAACATACCTCAACTATAACTAACTAGAATAAGCAAAAGACCAGCATATTACATATTGTTTAAATATATAATATATGTAATTAAGTAACTCTAAGCAGATCAGAGTAGCAGGAGATCGGTCGTCTTGACGGTCCTTGAAAGAAACCTGTGTCCAGCAGTGGACCAATAAGGACTGATAATGATGATGATGATGTAGCAGATCCACTGTGTTGTATAGACGGTTCTTCTCAGTTCAGGGCTAGGGTTGAAATGGTGGTAGATTTTATTATTGACGTTTTTAAAAAGTATTGTAAAAATGTTATGTTTAATAAAAATATTTTGGTTTTATTTGATTTTTGATTTGATTTCATAACATAAGTTGAGACCTAAAAGCTTAAGTTGAGAAGAACTCTGTTTATAATATGTTAATAAGAGACAACCCAAAGATCAAGTTGAAAAGAACTCTTTGTAATGTGTTAATGAGAGACCCCAAAAGCTTAAGTCGAGAAGAACTCTATAATATGTTAATTTAGGACCCGAAAGGCTTACGTTAAGAACATTCTTCGTAATGTGTTAATAAGAGACCCCAAAAGCTTAAAAGTTGAAAAGAACTCTATAATATGTTAACAACGGACCCTAAAAATTTAAGTTGAGAAGAACTCTCTTTAAAATACGTTAATAATATTTAAAATTCTAAATTGTGTATATAGTCCCGGAATTATTTACTGTTAAGTGAAGTATATGAATGTTTAACATTAGCTCGAGATCAAGGAGGTTCTTCTTCGACGACAGCATAACTTATTAAATGGTGGAATTTTATTTGTAAGCAAAACCAGGGATTTCTTTTTCCTGTAGGGACAAGCACTGGTAGATATATGGTAAAAGCTAAACCCTAAACAATTAATCGGCCTACTTGAGCCATTAATGCGCCGCGGAACGACGTTATTTGTTAATACATAAGAGAACTGAGAAAAACTCCTCTAATGTAGAGTTGTTTATTTAGGAAGCTGTTATTCGCTATATTCTAGTAAACTCTCTTGTGGTGACTAGACAGCCATAAATGTCCACATATTAAGAGATTATGCAGATGCATTGACTTTAACCATTTCCCTCTCATGAACCATTCAGACTCACACGAACCGAATTTACACTTTCATCTCACGCCAAAATATAAGCGTGAAAACACCTTGTGGTGCGGCCGGATCCGGCTTTAATGTAGCCATGGCGCGACGTTTTACAACTTGGTAATCGTGGTGCAGATCGTCGGAGACGTCGCGACATAGTGGAGGAGGACGAGGAGCTGCTGCACCGCGCCGGGCTGCTGCAGCTGATAGCGGACGCGGAGAAGCACAAGGACTGCTGGCCCTTCTACGAGCCCGTCTCCATACAAGACGTATGATCTCCTCACTTTATTACATACAGTGCCGGATGAAGGACGCAGTAAAATTGGCATTTGCTACGGGTCCCGCACTTGTACCTTTGGGGGGGGGGGGAAGGTAGTGCGAAACTAACACATGGCCTAAAAGGGCTGAAGTAATCTGGTAGAGTACAAAAAAAATAGAAACTCTTTGTGAAGAACCCAGTCAAATTAGAGGTGCTATTGGTTCCAGATTGATCTGATTTCTTCCAGTCTTGTGTCTAACGGCTGTTTTTAATATTTGATCTATTAATAGATTTAGCTAATGGAGTGTATGTCTTCAGTAACCAAATTCATCGATTGATAGAAGATTGAAAGCAGCCATAAATCAACAACTTCTCGAACTCTCCTACCCTAACCCAATGTGTGAGAGATAGAGAGATATATAACCGAATAACATAAGCCAGGACGTCTGCGAGTTCAATATAACTATATATAGATCCACTGTGGCAGCCGAGTAAAAACTGGTGATGACAGAAAAAGCGCCTATAATTGCAATAATGTGATTTTATTCCAAAGTCTAATGAGTAGCCCAACAGGTGCGGACGATCTTTTACGTCATCTCATCTCTATTCTTCTTCTTTAGTAAATAAAAATATTTTACTCAGAATACCTAAGTATTTTGCACAATATCTTTTTATTTCTATTAAATTCTAACAACACCAACAAAGCAATAATTTTTTTAAGACGTATGTTATGAGCGCACCCACGGGATGGTGACACTGATATACATTTTAGCGAAGGATGCGGACGCACTAAGTTTATAGTGAGTTATCGAATTGTATCATAAAACATCCCTTATTTCCCCACAGGAACTGATTTCAATACTGACCTCTTCTTACAGGTGCCAGACTATCTGGACGTCATAGAGACACCTATGGACTTGAGCACAGTCAAAACCAAGTTGGAGGCAGAAGAATACACCACTGATGATGAGGTCCTAGCTGATATTGCTCTCATCTTTAACAACTGCTACACTTACAACAAGGACACTCATCCTGTTGCCAGGTAGATTTCATTATATTTATACATCTTGATCATTTGGTGTATTCATAGACCCTTGGCCGATTTAATTTTAAATTTAATTGTAACATGCAAATAAACCAAACAAACACAGCGTTTTACTTAAAAAAAATGCACCGAGCTAGTTTGATTTAACATATTGTAGGACGTGCGTGAGGTAGCATAACAAAGTATCTCTGTTTCGTGTACAGTGGTAATGTAAGCGGAAATACCGCGCTCTGTGCACTAGAGCTCGCGGGCGCTAATCTCGATCATTTACCTACGCATATGTATTTCTATATTAAAATTATTTATTTAAAATAAAATTCCCTTGTCACATACACAAGGTCTAGGCTAATGTGGTTTGATAAGTCAACCGATCATATTATTTTTATAACACTACCAGATTTAAATAGAGAATTCATGTATTTGATGTACTTTGCTTATAGAGCTGGATGTCGGCTTGAAAAATTCATAATTAAACGTTGTTCGGAGCTCAAGCTACCTCGACTCCCAGAAACTATTTTAGAGGCTGAAGAGACCGCCACCAAGAGGAGCTTGGAAGATGACGAGGATGATGAAGATGCTCCCCTGGTGAAGCGGCCGAAACTCAACTGATATACGGCTACCCCACCGCGTCTGATGGACTATATCCTCTACTGAGGCTTGCAGCTAGAGGACCGTGAGTTTGTGCTTTAACCATAGACCATAGATAGGTTAATCTTTGTGATCTAAGCCATAGATAACATTTTAGTGTTACTTGTGATTATAAAGACATATGTATTTCTTTGGAATGTTAGATATTGGCTGAAAAAAATGTTTATCCTTGTTTACGAAGTCAATACGAGGTTATTCTTAGTATATTAATATCTACTCTTATACATCTATTGTACAATATATTCATCTGTTTACATCCCTAGACATATATGAAGGTAAATTTTCGCTAGCATTATAATACACTTCTTGAAAAAATAGGATATGGCTTGTGTGCCTTTTAATACATAAATAGAATAAAATAATTATTAAGGAATTTAACGTTAGAACTGCATAATGACTTCATAAGCTCAGCCTGTCTTTAATAGCAAACTGAAATGTTTGGGAGGCTACAAAATATATATTGATTTGTGTTTGTCGGCAATAACATTTATCCTATTTTATACCATCAATTTGTGCATTTATTTAGATTATTTATTTTGCGATACAAATATTTGAAGGTATGTAAATCATAAACTTTTAAAAAATAAAAGCAATAGTCTGAAAATGAGTACTGTGATGATGTACTAAGAAGTTGCCTAAAGTAGTTATAGTTAAACTGTGACCTGCGGAAGGGAGGTTTACATGAGATTCACAAGTGAACAAACGTTGTAGAATTGTAGATTCTAGCTTGGACTATTTCTGCTTGTCCAATAGAAAATAAATTTAAAGCTAACAAAAGAGATAGTGGCGTTGTTTTTAACATATGATTGTATTGAAAAAAAAAACAATTTTAACCACCATCAGATTAGCTAAACTAACTTTTAGTTATTTTCTATGGTTCATATGTACATTTACTTGTTCGTGACAACAAATTAAAATTATACGTAACATTAAACAGTTTCTTCGAAATAGCAACACCATTCACAAATTTACTTAATAGTTTATAAATCTATATTCATTATTTATTGTTTGGTTTTGATGGCTTCGCATTAGGTATTGTATAATATCTATACCGAACACGTTTAATAAGCCTAATATCATATGTGAAAATGATTCTTGATCATGTACTCGCGATTACAATAAATGGAACATTGTGTTATTATTGATTAATATCCTCAATTAGACTACCACTAACTTTCCCACATGTTACTTAGTAAATAATTGTTTGTTTTAAATGTTGTAGACACACAAGTAAATGTGAACAAAATTAGTTATGGATCAGTCAAATTTTTATTGTTGATAAATTATAATTAATTTCAATGCACGTTCGGCGCTTGATTATAATAAGTGTATTTTATGAATATTTTATGGTCAGGTAAAATTAAAAACTATTTTAAAGGTATCCTTAAAAATGTTGTTTCAAAATATTTTTTGGAAATATTAACTTCCAAGTTTTACTCAATTTTAGCATTTCAATGATAATTATTTGTGAATAATGAGTGCTATTCATGCAGATCTCAAATTATGATTGTCAGTTGTTTGAGTAAGATCAAGCATAAAATTTTGGCTTATCGAAATGATCGAATTAACAATTGTACTTGTAATGTTGTGGTAGTACACAAGTAATGATACTACAAGAGTTAAACGTAAAACAACTTAATGTGTAACATATAGCACTCAAGGTCACGTTCTTAATATTTCGACTAACAAAAGCTATGAAAAATCAAGACAAAGTGTAGTATCAAATACTGTATAGTATAATGAATCAATGTTACTGTGTGATTATTATTGATAGTTTTAACTTTTAAATAAAACAGAAGTAAATAATACAGAAAACTTCAGATGGAACATGGTGTTGGTTTGTCTGGTGAAGCCAAAACTCTCCCTGCTTCACCCTCTTGAATAATGATACCAGCACATAGAACATAAAATTTTTATATATAAATATAATTTTTGGGTGAAATATGTATATTATGCAACTTCTATGTTTTTTATAGCATAAACAAAAAGGTTCATGTATATATTACGTCACTATGTATATCTTTAGTGAGTTAGACAATTAACTCCTCATAAGAATTTAGATGGGCTGGTAAATGTAGGTTGATAAAAAATAATAGTATTTTTTCTTTTCATTCAAATTTTATATTTACTAATTACATATATCTTCTGTAGTGAAAACGAAGTGTTGGTCTACTGTTCATCAGTTAGAAATCTGGCCATGTATATAGTAATATAGTAATACAATAGGCCATATATGTGGATAGCTGGCCTGAGATGGATGCGAGTAGCAGGAGATCGGCCGTCTATGTCCAGCAGTGGACCGATAAGAGCTGATAATGAGGATGATGATATAGTTTCGAAAAAAAATATACCATAAATATCTGTCACTTAGAAAATATGGAATATGTCCAAATGCTTACAGAATAATCTGGATACCAGGTAACATATTCAGCCAAGTTTAGAGAAAATTAACTACCAACAGCACCATGAGTACTCAAACTATTTCTTGCTACTTTTAACAACTTTATGACTTGAAATCCATTTAACCTACAGTTAAAATCATACCTACATTTAAAATGCAACTGTAAAAAATATCAGTTTAAACACCATAGATACTAAAATTATTTGGCTTCAAAAGTAAGTGTGTATGCTCCTTCTGAGATTTTATGTATTCTTTGACTTTTATAATAAGGTAGTAGTAATTTTTTAGATATAGTATTTTTTGTTACAAAGTTTCTCACTATTTTGTTTATAAATTATAATGTATTTTTCCGTTTCTGTCCTTTACTAGGCAGGAATTTTGTTTTTATTATTTCCATTATCCTGTCCAATGTGTAATTAGCTACAGTCAAGGTTTTGATTAGAAGCATTCCTTTAGAATAATCAACTCAAGTTGTTAATACATCCAGAATATGATGAAAACTATTATATCTGTAATTATTTATTTGGTATATTTTAAGTTTTATAATAATTTATATTGTGGTGAATAAAATACAACGGAGAAACAATTACAGTCTCTTTTCGAACTTCTTAATTATTTTTTTGTATAAAGGGTAAGCAGTATTTTGAAAACTACGCACATAAACATATGCAGATGCTTTACCTTCTCGCGTCAAATGGGCACCAGAGAATCATAAACCAAACGGAACGCGAGAGCATGGCTATCACTTTGAGTTGTTGTTACATGCCAAATAAGCATAACTTACTGACCAAGGGTTCAGCTAGCTCCTAAATTTATGCACACTAATCAGGTTATGGCTATGCTTGACTTCAATAAAAAATGTTAGCTGCTCTATTAAGTATATTCTTACACTTAATTTTAATTTAATTTATACCTGTTGTTTGGGATGCCCAGAATCGGGATGCTCGGCGCTCCAGGGGGGAAGCCTACGTTCCCCATGTTTCAGACCTTGATGTGGCAGTGGAGCTCAGTATCCTGGGGTGTACCCAGGCGAACAAATTCAAACAATGAGGAGAAGTCGTCCAGATAAATTATAGTTCTAGTGTGCGTCGCCAAAGTCGGCAGTCATGACACCTCGCGGTGGAATTCTATGGGTAATCGACGCTACAATGTCCCGCGAGCTCCAGACCCACTCAGGGCCAATAAAGGTGTGTAAATGCGTTTCACTGTAAAAAAAAATGTCTATACCTTCAGCCTTATATGCATTAGTACATTAAATGTACAAATTTTGATATATAGCAAGTAGGATATGGGGTAAATTTTATTTGTTAAGTATGAAAATGGTATTGAAACCAAACATAAAATAATGACAACAGAACTATTACATGATTTATTTCACTTAAAAGTATGTTAATTTGGAACTCCAATTACAATGTTTGTTCTAATGATGTCCAGCAGCCTCCTTCCTCTTGATCTCTGCCCACTTGGCAACATTTTCAGGAGAATTGGCTGGAAATAAAAAATAAAATTAAATAACAACTACAAACTATAAATGATTACTAGCAGCCTAAGAACTAATTGCAAGACTACTGACTGGCAATAAATTTTTCACAAGTAGACAGGTTCATGAACCATAGGTGGTTCACCATGGTTCATATATTATGCTTTAAATTATTTCATCTGTTATATCCATGATAAAATTCAACATGTCCATAAACAACCTGTTATTTTGATTCCACTTAGTTCTGTAAAATACATCAATTCTAATGATACTACAATTCACTACCTTATTTTTAGTTTAATCTTATCTAAAGCAATAGCTATTATTGCTAGTGTAAAATGAGATTGTTCACAAATAAATTGCAAAAGGAACAGTTGAAAGTGATTAAAATGTAACTTATTTTGTTTTTTACAATAAAACTACTTTTATGGATTTTATTGTGGTCCATTTAATTATTTATCTAGCTGGATGTTACAGAAGCTTTACAGCAACCATGGTCACGGGTGGACTGAGATGACAGATGTCCTGATGTACCAAGTTTTTAAAGCAGAGGGAAGAACACAGCCATTTCTCTATTGAAATGGCTAGATAAATAATTAAATGTACCGCAATAAAATCCGTAATAGTATTATTGTAATGACTAATAATAGTTTTATTGTAATGACTAACATTCACATAAACTTAAGAAATCAATATTATTGTGTGTAGATAAATTATTGATCCTTATCAAATTCTGCTTCTTTACCTTTTTCCAAAAAGGATCAAAATATACAGATCAATTAGACTAATGAGAAATTATTTATAGAATTTTTCATCAGTATAATTGGGGATACAATGTATTGCTGATCCCACATCACAACCTGGGATGTTACCTAGGTTTATAGTGCTGATGAAGTATTATATTTTATTGCATACTTTGCACTGAAATGTATTATTGACATAAGGTATTACAGGATTACTAGAAGCCGATGTTTAGTCATAAACTTACTGACCAGTTCATGGCTTCTATAAGTAAAACCCCCTTAATGTCAAAACTTAATTACTTTTGATAGATATCCGTACAAATACAAATGGATTTAATATGAATCCAGGATGAAATAATTTGTTATGATCGGACGAGTATTTATGCAAGCATTATTTACCCATTTTATGGATCTTGTATATGACGGGAGTAGCAACAGCGATTCCAATAAACCAGTACCGCCAAATCCATTGATTTTGTACGTAGTACTTAAGAGGAAATTGTACTATTTTAGAAGTCAGAGTGTAAGGATATTTCATAGGACGGCCTGAAGTTTCCGACATCCTGACAAAGGTTCTGAAAGAGTTATTATGTAATACAATATAAAGTGAAGGAAACATACAAAAATAAATAAATTATATTTAAAAGTATATTGCTCATTATATAAAATAATAATTTATGCGTAAATTTGAATTACAACTACATAAACTAATACAAATTGTTAAACTAACCTTTAAAATCGACAAAATATAAAATCTTCGCCCACGAATGAGAGTTGAGTGTTCTCGTATGACAAATGACATTTGACATTATTTGACATTTGAGTTTTCAGAACTGACAGATTTGGCACAGGTTCAAAATCAATTGGATATCTAGCACGTCTCCGCACTATGCAACGACGTCAACTCTTCGTGACACAACAAACATAACGTGTTTTGTCCTTTACTCATGTATATATATATATATATATATATATATATATATATATATAGCAGTGCGGTCCACTGCTGCACATAGGCCTCTCCCAATGAACGCCAAGACGACCGATCTCCTGTTACTCGCATCCATACCGGACCGGCTGCTGCACGAAGATCGTCTTCTCAACTGGGGAACGGTCGACCAACACTTCGTTTTCCTAACCGCTGCCTCCACTCCAGAAGCTTACTGCAAGTTGGTGGACGCCGACTTGTGTGTGACCACCCCATTGCCATTTCAACGAGCCTATTCGTCGCGTGACATCCGATAATTTAGTTCTCTGCCTTATGACTTCGTTACGAATTCTGTCAGACAGAGAAACAACCAACATAGCACGTTCAATAGCTCGTTGAGCTACCGCAAACTTGCGGACCAGTCCTAAATTAAGAGGCCCCGTTGGTCATCATGGAGAGAACGCATTGGTTGGAGACTTTCGTCTTTAAGCCCTGTGGTATAGGAGACGTAAGAATGTGACGAAGCTTCCGCGATGCTGCCCAACGCAACTGATTTCTTCTACCGGCTTCCTTCTCGAAATTATATCAATCTAATCGCCCAAGTAGCACGGGTTAGAAGTAATTGTAGCACCATCGACCATTAGTAGAAAATAGCACCATCGACGTTGACCGGCCTAGGGAGAACGTGTTCGTTAAACATAAACTTTGTCTTGTCCAAGTTCACCCTAAGGCCAATACGTCGGGAGGGTTCATTTTGGCTGTGCCACATTTCCTGCAGGCTTTCATACGATTCGACCAACACAACGATATCGTCGGTGAAACGAAGATATGAGAGGTACTCGCCGTTAATATTCATGTCGCATTCTGCCCAGTTTATAGTCTTAAAGACGTCTTCTAAAGCATCAGTTAATAGTTTCGGGGAAATAACATCCCCCTGTCACACTCCTCAATGCAATTGGCCTTGTTGGACCTCCCGGAATCAGAACAGACATAAAAGCAGCGTCATACAATGCTCTCAATACTTCGACGTATCGCCAATCGACATGACATCGCTGTAAAGCTTCCAGAACGGTCCAGGTTTCGAGAGAGTCCAAAAGCTTTCTCATAGTCCACAAAGGCAAGGCACAGTGGCTGTCCCCTAACCTTTGTCTGGTGAATTCTTCCAAGCTTCTCCATAAAAACCTTCGACCCTATATTCTGCTTAATCGCTTCGGTAATCCGTTGCGTATTTGAGCTGCGAAGGTCTCGGCGTATTAGTTTGCGAATTTGCTTTGGAAGAAGCTTGACATCGACAGACGTAACGTCTTCGTGTGTTCTGCGTTTCCTCGTAGGTCCAAGCGTCTCATCTGAGAGTTCAGCTCTCCTGCTCGTATACTTACTCCTACTAGATCCGATTGATGGTACCGCCATCACTCGGCGTGACCGCTTTGCGGCGCTCCCGTCTACTTCACTGTCGCTATAAAGTAGACGGGACACCAAACATCCAGGTTGCTGAAGCTTCCTAGATCCTAAGATGCTACTACCCCTTTACGACTTTTACTTCTCCCTAGGCTTAGATTGAGGGTGGGGGTATCCTTTGCAGCCTGATCCACGACATTCCCTCACCTTCACAGACAGTTCCTCGGTCAGCTTATTGAGTTTCCTCATCTGTCGTCTCATCTGCAGGTCTGTCAGTAGGCTCAGAGGGAGCTCACCCTGCCGGTGCGCTGTCACCGGTACAACGGTGGTCACCACCACCCGCGCCTCTCGGATTTTTTCCGTGAAGCGGCGTGCGGCGGCCCTTGCACTGTGTAGCCACGCTCTTCCGAATCCTCCTGCAGCCTGAAGCCAGCACTGATCATGACAGCCGATTTCCAAGCTGGATGCTTGGAGTTCAGGTCGCCTACCAACTATACCTCGCCGCCGCCGCTCCCCAGCACGTTGTGGACATCACCTAGGTCAAAGCTGTTTCTGGGATATCTGTACGCCGCGTAGATCCTGAGCACGCGTAGAGGGTGGAGCCCCGCCATGTGAATGACTATGCCAGTCGAGCCTATGTCGGTCGGCGGGACCCTGAGCACTCTGGATAGCTCGTCCTTCACGACCGCCCTCAGATCCTCTCTGACAATCTCTCAGATTAGCTCCCTGACATTGTCATCGTGGACTCTGGGCTCGTCGCGTTGGCGCCGTTCCCCTTCGAAGCGCCCCGGTCCCCGCGCAGGTGGGAGGACTGATGTCCGTGGTGTTGGAAACGGTGTCTGTGGTTTGGGGGGGGGGTTTGGTGCGCATGTTGTGGAGCGTGCGTGTTCCGGGTCCCTAGCCTGTGTGGGTGCTCGGCGCACTGCGGTAACGGAAGTCTCCTGTTTTGGAGGGTGGCAGCTATGGACGGCCACAGCTTGGGGCTTCCTGTTTCAAGTGCGCCTCTCTTGGGCTTGGCCGTCGCAACCCGCCTCGGTTTATGGTCGTTGGCCGGTACCGTACTCGACCTGTCCCTCCCTCCGCAATCGAGCCGTGGGCTCAGGGGCGGCGTGGTGTTGGCCGTGTGGGATAAGTCGAAAGTGGTCTTCCTGCACGGCGGGCTTTCGCATGGCCATGCCTCTGGCTCTAGTCTCCCTAGTGAAGGCCTTACACCTTCGGTCTTTGGCAGTGTGCGGCCCTGCAGTTGACACAGGTCGGGGTGGCTCCTATCGGCAGCGGGCAGTCCCGATAGCAGTGCGCAGAAGCTGCGCGTGGTACAAAAAGCCTGGTCTCTCGCTTCTCGTCGGTATGTGCCGCACGAAGCGCACCGGGAAGCCCAGGCCCCTGGGCTCCTCGGCGATATACTCGGTGTCCGTCACCACCGGCAGCCCTCTAATACCCACCTTGGTGGGGAGGTCTGAGGGTGGAGAATATCAGTACCATGGCACCGCCGGGTTCTCCTTTTTCAGGGCCGTCAGGAGTTCCTGGACTGCCCGGAACTCCTCCGGTGACTGCGCCAGAAACTTAATTCACTTCCCAAAGGGCCGAGCGTTGAGTTCGTGTCTCAGCACGTCGCGCAGTGTGCGGAAGTGCCTTTGCCAGTCTGGCAGGAACTTAACGATATTCCTACGCGGCGGTTGAGAAGCACTGCGGGGCTGGGCGTCTGGCTTTGTGCTAGTGGACATAGACATGCGTTGGGGAGGAAGGGGCACACTTTACTGGGCGTACCTTTTGGGGCTCTCCAGAGCGGCGTCGACCAATCCGCTGGAGAAGGCGGCCTCGACGTCCCTTGCAGACGTAGCAGTCGCATC
This sequence comes from Eumaeus atala, assembly GCA_017140195.1. NCBI lineage: Eukaryota > Metazoa > Arthropoda > Insecta > Lepidoptera > Lycaenidae > Eumaeus > Eumaeus atala. Next base: position 85,720 of record JAFELO010002000.1, read on the forward strand.
GGAGACGGTGCCAGGCGGCGTCAACGATTGCTCCTCGGGCATCGCTGCGCCAGTCATTTCCGAATCGCGTTCTGCTGCTCAGGGGGACGTAGGCGGTGACGTGGGTGAAGATCGCGGTGGTCCGGGTGGCGATGGTGGTGGCCGAGTGCGGAGACTCCGCAACCGCGACCACCTTGGAATGGCCTTCAGCGGGGGAGGATACCGCGCGCTTCTACTGACCTAATTCCTCCAGCTCCGTGGGGAACAGGGGTCTCCTGTCCACCGTACATTTCTCCTTCTACCTTGGCATAGCTATTGTACGAGGGCAAAATAGGTGGTGTTGTCCTCCGTCGGACTCGCTGGCCACTCCCCGGACCTTTCTTCAAAAAGGTCGGGGAGGATGTCGCGCGGTGCGGCTTCAGACCTGTTGAGGTCTGTTCCCTGCGTGCACAATTATGCGCGTGGAATATACAACAAACCATACACTATGTATACTAAAAGCGCTTAGGCTTCACCCGAGTTCCGAACACGGCACGGAATAACAACTATTCCGGTCCGCGTTCTGAACAAGGACGAGAGGGCTGGGGTGGCACTATTACTCTCGAGTCGAGGCGAGATTGTGTCCGTTATTAGCTAGCTAGTTGCGTAGCTGACGTACTACTCCTGGTCATCTTCGCAGACGATCTGTGAGGGCTACGGGCACCGAGGCGAACCACATAGCCCGGGTGGGATCACGATGGGACAACTATCCCTTCGGTAACGTGGCCGCAATATCTATTGCGGGTTTGCCATCGTGGCTTATGGGCTCAGGGGAATGTTGTGACTGTTGGTGAGTAGTGATTTGGGTGTGTTATGCATGTGCATCCTCGTCCGGATCGCCGGACCAGTTGACGTGGAGGCACAGGGATGCTATAGATACAGAAGGGAAAGAAGAGAAGCCAAATAGGGGCACATGACGGCGATTGTCCGTGTTGGTTAACAGAGAAGGAAGATAAGAGTGCATTATCTTTGTTTGTTTTTGTTTATCTAATCTCGAATGCTCACAATGCACTCAGAGAAATAAATGAAAGAAAGGGCCCCATTATTTTTCACTTTCGTCTTAGACGGTCACGCATTAAAATGGGTTCCCTACTCTTATCTCTTTCGTCGTATCAACGCTACATTTTCTATGACCTTCACAAGATGGATGCATGACCTCAAGAGTGCGGTCGTGAGCCTTTGGGTACAGGCTGCATCGGAACGTTTGCTCCAACAGTACTTCTAATGTTCAGAACTGGACATACTAGAGCTGAGAGGAAGGAATGATATATTATTGATTCTACGTGTGAAGCACGGTAGTGCTGGTCAACTCACCACGGTATTTGCAAGAATTCATGAATGATGAACATCATCCGATTACATTAATTTATAAATTTGTCGCATGGGCAAAATGTCTTGTACAGTGTCGTAATTCATAAAATACATACAAACGTCATTATTTGTCTGAAATATAATCTGTGCCAAATAGCTACTGGCCAAAGAGGCGAAGAAGTACTTATATTAGTGTCAATGTTAGTGATGTCAATTTGCTTTGTGTTGTATTGTTCATAGATGTAATTTTGATAGAAAATAAAAATATTTTTAATAATATAATGTGTGAAAATGGCCTCGGTAAAAGTGGCTGTGAGGGTTCGCCCATTCAATCAAAGGTAAATTGTTCTTGCCAGAAGAAAAGCTATTTGTGTTTGACCAATTTTGGAGTTGATAGGGGATTTAGGAACTATATTTTGTTGAAGCCCTTAATACGTTATTATCAGATTTGTTTATTATATTTCTTGGTAATTGAGACGTATATGTTATTGTTCTTTAACAGGTACCCAAAAATGAGTAAGATTTTTTTGAAAGTACAAAAAAACATGATGTCATGAAGAGTGGTAATGACTTTCACGGTTGGATTGCATTTAGTACATGAACTGTACTATTTTCATATCATTAAAATGAAAGTTTCCAAGAAATGCAAAACTTTCCGACCCACTTGTACTTTTATACAGATTTAAAATAATTGGAGCAGAAAGCATTCTATCACCATTTGACAATATACTGTTTAGTAAATACTGTATAATGCCCTATTTAGTTGTAGATTATACAAGACTTGTGTAGATATATTTACAGATTATGTCTATTTGGTAGTCTATAAAAAAAATGTATGTGTATTACATACTAGGCTGTTCCCTTAATATAAAAAATTGTAAAATATCAAAATAAACTAGAAACATTTACAGTATTCTTCTTCTTAATAGTTGCATTCTTGACACAGTAGTAATGGATATTATTCAAGTAAGTGTTGGTTGATAACAATGACATGACCACATAAATTAACAATGAAAAACCATTTGTTTTATATAGTTACATGTAATACATTTAATTAATAACTATTTTAAAGAAAAAAGAAAGTACCTTCACGCCTGTTATACCCGAAGAGGTATGCAGAGGTGTGCTAATATGTCCACAACTCGTAAGTCGAGTAGATATACTAGAACACCCACAATTAGCCAAGGTACTGAGGCCCATGATGTCATAGGTGGCAAGCCTATGGCCACTTCGGGCACATTCCAATCCCCAACTATGTAATGCATGCTCAGAATAATCTGAGAAACATTTAATAACAGTTGCCCGACCTGGGGATCGAACCATGGACCCCATGCGGCTTAACGCATTAACGCAGGCTAACAGCCTTAACGGGTGACACCCATACCATTACACTACAGTGGCAATTATAACTATTTTAATATATTAATTATATACAGAAAAATTAAAAAATAATATTTAGATCTGATATATCTTTCACATAAGAGTTAATTGAATAAATGAAATATTTAAAATGAGTTGTGGTTTAAACTTGAAAATTCTCTTGGTTCCTAAGATCCTGAGGTTCTAACAATTTCAAGTAATCACATTTTGTTTGCATTTGTAGTGCATTCAGTGTATTAGTGGGTTATACTAGGTTTAGCTTGGTTAACAGTTAAACAAGGCCATTCCATAATCAAGCAGTCAGCAAAGCCAACATAATCTACATGTTTTTAACAAATTCCCACTTTTCTAGTTATAAAAGAAATAAATATGTCCTGAATGCCTTTGATGGCTCTGACTCCAGTTATGTCTATTTTGATGGTGACTACTAATAAAAGAAGGTAATTAGGTTTCTGAGTGCATTTGATGACTGACTCAGGCTATGCCTATTGTGACTTTTACCGCAAGACAAATAAGTAATTAGGATTATGAGTGCCTTTGATGACTTTGACTCAGGCTATGAATATTGTGTTTGTGATTGCAAGACAAATAAGTAATTAGGATTATGAGTACCTTTGATGACTTAGACTCAGGCTGTGCCTATTGTGTTTGTGACTGCAAGACAAGTAAGTAATTAGAATTATGAGTGCCTTTGATGACTTTTACTCAGGCTATACCCTATTGTGACTGTGTCTGCAACAAAGAAGTAATTAGGATTATGAGTGAATGAAAGACATTCAAAAGGCTTGTTTTAAAATATGTGTCATTGAAGTAGGTGGATTGTTTTCTGATGATGAAGTTGATAATACTCATAAAATGTACACAGACATTCATTGAAAAAAACATCTGCTGTCATAAGAAATTTAATGCTAATTTATATTGCACAAAAAGTTAATTCTTAGTTTGATATGCATGAAATTTGCCGAGAATATTTGTCACAGTAATGGTTTAAAATTTAGTTATTATTATTATCATAATTCATGTTATATCACCATAAACTATAATCATCAACATGATATTGTGGTGACATTTATAAAGATCTCTTTACATGCACTTTTTACCAAACAAACAAGCCATGCAGGTGGTAACTGACATCAGCAATACCCTATATCGAGTATATTTTATTGTAAATTCTCTCTCTTAAAATTTATTTCTTATTAAAAAGTTACAAAAATATATTTTGAAAAACTAAACATTTCGTGGACTGCGAACTCGTGACGTCGTATGATTTGATAAAAAAAAAAACAGGCTGTGTCCCATGTAGCAGTGCGGCCAATTGCGAGCAGTTTCCAAATTAAAAGCCAGTATACACCTTAATTAGTGCCATTTTTTATTTCATATTTTAGTTCAGTAACGCAAAAAATAATAATAACCTTACAATTCGCTAAAATCTATTTTTGCTATTTCATAGCATGAGAGCAAATAAGCACTTGCTGGTGATTCGGTGCCGGCCCGGTTCGGCTGCAATGCAGCTACGAAACTTCGAATGCTACGCACAACAAGAGGATATTATCTCTCTGTTTATTGTTGCTGTTTTGTTATTGGATTTGAGTCATCGTCCTTTAGAATGACCTACATTTCCTACTTCCGATTTCTAAATTGAACAAGATCGCATTTACCTCCGGAATACGAAATGTCTATTCTGTGACGTAAGACGCGTGGTATATTCTCGAAAGACAATGTTCTGCGGCGCCTCCCAACTAAGTTGAGAAAGGAGCAGAAGAGAATGTCTTATTGAAACTTGTTGTTACAGAGAAAAGGACATGAACGCGAAACTTATAGTACAAATGGAGGGGAAGAAAACCAGGTTGCTCACGGTCAAAGTAAGTTTACCTGAAAGTTGATACAAATATTCTTTTTTATAGTATAGGGAGCAAACGTGCTCGAATGCTGACTACTGACGCCTGTAGGCATTCGCATTACAGCAGATGCGATGCCCTCCGTTCATCGTACCCTCCAATTGGCCAACTGGCTACTCACTTACCGCACAAAACACGTCAGATGAGCTGTCACTTTACGGCAGTGTTATGTGAGCGACAGGTACTTCCTCGGTCGTGCTTGCCCAATTCGTCAGCATGACACCTTTCTACTATATTCTTATATCTCATAACATAGTCAAGTATCAATACAATCAATACACATAAACAATCAATGTCATAATTTCTGTGTCTTAATATAGTAAAGGATTCAGAAAATACCAGTAGACAGAGCCGAGTATCAACTACAAATCAAAACCTAAACAACTTTAATGTGGTGAGCAACTGCATAGTACAGTGACTCTATTTCTAGACGAGGACCATAGTTTGTGTGGGACTTGCGGCACTCGAGCCGACTACTGCTTGAAACAGTTAGCACTGGAATATTAACTATTTAGTAATCAGACACTGGCAAATTTGTTGGTCAAATTTGACGATTTCATCCAAGAACGCGCGTTGCTCGCGTCATTCGCGTAGTCTTAATTACAATGCAAATTGTCGCTTACCCATTGTGGTAAAGGCAAGGGATATGTTTCCTTGACAGCCTCACCGATGTTCCTCGACACCCTCATAACATGGCCGCATGTACCTCAGATGGAATTGTGATGATGATTTCAAATCGGGCCTGCCATCTTGCTGGTATATGAGCGACGGTGTTCACTTCCCATCAGATGATCCAACGCTCGTCTGCCCTAATATTAGATAAGACAAAAAATGTAATATATGTCCTTGTAACAGAATAGCAAAGAGCAGAATGACGGCAGCCGAGAAAAGTACAAGGACTTCACGTTTGACCACTCCTACTGGTCGTATAACGGTGCCGACCAGCACTACGCGTCGCAGGAGCAGGTGAGTCTTAAAACAAATTGTGTAAGAGTAATTCACACACGATAGTAGGGAAACCGCATAAAGTAACTTGTGATAGAAGAGAATGAATATCAGTATTATTTTTTTTGCGTTTTCGTTTCACCTGGTTTTATTTCAAAAACACGGCTACCTCATATATAAATATCTTGACTTATTACTTGGGATGTCAAAATTCTCACGACACCGAAATCCGTTAAGGTATTTCGATTATGAAATAATAAATCTGTTTTATAAATTCATCGTCATCATCATCAACCCTTATTGTTTACTGCTGGGTGCTTTAAACCATCCCGGAAACTACACGGAGTTCAGCTCCTAATGGCAATATATAAAAAATGTTACACTTTATTTTGGGCAATCTTGTAATTAGTGAGTCAGTGATAATGTATACAGGAACACCTACCGTACCGTCTGATCTAATCTAATAACAGCTGGACACCGACCTGTTATGTACGTAGGTGACGTGTGCGATAATAATAATTACGTAATAATTATTACCCTTTTATCTACCTAATACTGGTTGGTGGCGATTGTCCAGCCCCAATAGTTCGACTGGCTACGAGGACTTGTGTCTTCAGGTTTAGGGAGACGATAGGGGGACAGACCCCGCTCTTTTCCCGCAGATGGGAAGACATGTACCGGGTTGATTGTGAGCGTAACCTATAGTAATTATTTTTGGGAACGAAAAGGGGGAAGCGGTCCCCCTCCCCACTCTAGTGGGACGTCGCGCGCACGATGCCGTTTAAGTTGCGGTGTCGTGGATAAAGATTATTGAGCACGTTTAATGTTTGGCTTATCTGAGGAGGCCGGCCTCCTCACCCCACCCCTTTCCCCTCTGACGGAAGGGGTCGATTTGCGCTACAAATCGGCAAAAAGCCGTATTCTTAATTTATTTATTATTAGAGCTCTCTAGAGTCGCGTTATTTTATTTCTACCAATCTAAGCTCTCAACTTACGAATTCGAACCCGGACTCGTTTCCGTAAGTGGTGTGTGAGTTTGACATTCTGTCAGTCATATTTTATAACTGTGTCAATTATTATCTATGTCGCAGTCGGATTGCCTAAATCGATGTATTTCATTATGGCTAGCCATTTTCAAATACAGGGCTGTTTTATTTTGTGGCGGGCCAACCATTAGCCGGATTGAATACGGTTGAGTGAAATTGCGTCAGAAAGAATTCACCATTATACGTTAATCAATAAAGTTAGCCTTATTGTAACAAAGCGATTCAATATCAGCATTTTTTTTGACATGTTTTAGTTCCTAATTTTAACACTCGCGGCGTTGCTTGACATGACAACAACAATGGCGTCGATTGTCGAATACAGAGAAATAAAAAACTATGCGCTGGTAGCTTCGCCTAGTTAGATTGTCCCCGGGGACGTCTGCGTGTCCCTACACGGGGTGTGCGGTATCGTGACTGAGACCGTGTTTGCTGAAAGTGTATGACAGTAGTCGTGGTGTGGGCGTACTCGTCTACCAATGATAGTCACAGTTTGGATCATAGTCCTCTGCTTGTGTAACGAGATCGGATCTACGGAGGACGAGGCACCCGACCGAAATACTCAATTGATGTGTCTTTGAATTTACCTGGAATAGAGGGCAATTGAAAGTCCCTGTGTAGGTCGAGATTGCGTACGTACCAGGGACAGCCGGTGGCCATTCGCAGGAGGCGTTTTTGTACTTTTTGAAAATCTCTATGTGAGAGGGTCTAGCGTGAGCGAATACTACGCTGGAATATGACAGTACCGAGCGGGGATACAGACTTTGTAAAGCGTAAGCTTCTTTCTGAGAGACATCTTACTTTTAGCATTTATTAGGTAGCAAAGCTTATGTAAGACGTACCGAGCCTTATTACTTACTTCGGTTATTTGCTCTTTGAAGGTGAGAGCACGATCAAGAGCGACTCAGAGATGCTTCACAGAATTGCTCGGGGTATTTTTGTACCGTAGAGAGTTACTGGGGCCACGATGCTTCTAGCGTTGCTGTGCCTAGTGCCGCCGACATCTGCGCCAAGCATTTAGCTCTACTCTTGTCAGAGTTGTTATTATTATTCTCCATCGTGCGAACCACTCACCGAGCGCATTGACGGACTGACTGGCTGACTGAACTTAGAACCGTGTAAAAGGCGGTATCGGCTGTAACATCGCCAGCTCTACCCTGGGATGGTGCGGGATATCCCTCGTTTATAGGTTATACATGGTTGAGAATAATACAGAGACCTGGGGGATCCGGCTCGGAGGGGACAGAACGACGTTCGAAAACGAGTATTTACCATTGATGTTATAAGTAATAGGTATCAAAATGATATATGTAAAAACTAAAAGATACGCGCCAGCCTGAATACTTGTAAAATACGTTCGCACGAAACTCGTACAGGTATAGGTCGCGTCGTAAAACTGACGTCAACAGTGTAGTGACTAGTGACGTCTACACTACACTTTAGCTACAATCGATGATTGGACACGGGTGACGTAGTTGTACTATAGATTGTGCGATATCGACATTGGGAAACTTTTTAAAATTTCACTTTTATTATTTTATAATTTCGAAACTACTTCATAGACAGACACGTATAACGGCTATAATATTATTGAAGTGGTCAGGGACAACATAATAGAAAGAAAAGCGTATATGGTCTAACATAGAACACATATGCTATGACAGATGGTCCGAGTTAGTTTATTGCAGGGGTGAGATGTTTAAACCTTATAAAACAATAATACAGAACAAAGTCTCGAAATACTCTGGCTGTATGTGATCAATTTTCTAAAAATCGACTCAACGGAGTTTTATGCTGTCTTTCATCCACGGATAGAACGACTCTCGAGGAAGGTTTTAGTGAATAAAGTTACCCCTGTTATTATCGGGCGAAGCAGGGGCGGACCGCTAGTTATATTATAAGGGAGTAACGCTGCAAACATAAAAGTGTAGAAAGGTCTTTTGAATGTTCAGAAGTTTAAAGAAATATACATGGAAACATTATTCGGTGTTATCTATGTATTTAACGACCAGTGACTTACGCCACGGACCAAACCCTAGTTACAGTAAAAGTGAAGAGATGATTGTACAGTAATGTTTACTTCACATTAGATCTAAAGACAAGGATGTGAATTCAGAAAGTTGTTTGCATATGTTAATGATAAATAATTATGTCGTCCTAGCCGCCTAATTTCAGCCAAGGCGGCCACCTCTATAGAGACTAGAAAACTGCGCAAGATATATTATAGTGCATAAGTGGCGGCAATCCGACATGACCGGAGAGAAATCAGGCGCAGGATCAACGGAGACACGGGGAAGTAACACCTCCAACTTCCTGACTTCGGATTGTTATTAGAAAAATCGATGTCAAATCACCACGAGTCAGTCAATTCCCTATTTCTTTAGGTATTTTATTTGCCACGAGGTCTCGACGATATAGTTACATCACTGCGCCGAGTCCCACTTTGAAGTTAAACTGGAAAATATTGAGTTAGCTCCGCATTGTGTGCCTCATAACGTTGTGTGGCCGGTGACAAAGTCAAGGTTGTCGCCGTCTCCCTCGCTTTTATTGTTCCGCCGGTTTACTACAATAATTATCGCGTATCATAACTTATTGTGTCTTTTACGGCGACATAATTTACTCAGTTTGATGTGAATTAGTACTAGTAGTATATAATGTAGTAAATATGCTGTGCAAACATTTTCGAGACGATATTTGCTGATGATTCAAAAAATTTTAATGTATTGTCGGTTCACTTCGCCACGCATAAGTCAAGGAGTGCCATTTTTTGAAGTGAAAGTTTCTTGCTCAACGCGCTTAAAGAAATTTTCACAGACAAACAAAAGTCATATGGCACATGGGGAGCTGTCGTAAAGCGTGAAGGTGACGCGACTTCCATGAATTTTCTCCAGCCAATACGCAGTAGCAGCGCCACGCGTCGCGTAGCTACATCCGGTGAAGTGTGCCGCATAAAGTTCGGTACAAATACAGTTCTATCTGTTGGCAGTCATCCTCATTACATGACTGTTTTATTGTACTGCTGGATGTTATTACGCTCTTCCACTTCCTGACGCTGGGTTGCCTGGCTCGAATACAAACTACGTTAACATCTGTACTATGAACTGCCCTGGATTTGTCGACGACGGCAATCTGTACATCCGGTGATAATATTTCGTGTGTTTTGGGAGTTTCCGGTGGTCCATCGCCGGGAGAAGACTGAAGTTATGTTGCCTATAATAATGTAGATGTCTATCGGTTGTGTCCAACAGGCTCCGATTCCTGTTTTGTAGTCTTACTAAATACAATAAAGTTTTTTAAAAAATATATCAAACAAGTTCTATACAGTGATTAAGAGCAATGTTATATTATACGACATTAAATTACTTTATTTAGCTCACACGCTAAAAGAACATCGAAAAAGCTTTCAAGACACGCACCTATTTATTAACATTTTTGCAACATTCTTAACACATTAAAACACCTTTGTATTTACAACCTTTTGGACTTCCAAAAACCCGTACGTTACCTCTAAAAGGGATTGCTTATTTAGTTACTCATAATTCTACTATACGTTTCCCGAGACTTCGTCAGCATAGAATATGTGACTGATGACATGATTTGGATTTCGGATTCTCTAGTGCCATCAGCAACATAAACACTATGACCGCCGCAACGTTATTCAAATGATCAATGCAATTACATGTTACATTTGTCTCCAAACAGGTAAAACGAGCTCTACCGATGCTATATTAGATAATATGTCACCTTTGGTTGGCGCCTGCAACTGGTCTGTCGACTGACAGGCGTTATGAAACGTGTGCGTGTGCTGAACAAACTAAAAACATCGGTTGCGGTAGATCTTATATGCGTACATCTTCATCACACATAAATGTTCACGGTTTCTACTTCGATTCTAGGATATAGAGAGATACAATCTGGTTTAGGAGATTTTGGATAACCTAGATGTCCCCGTATTACATGGTCGTTTGTAGATGATTTTTAAACTCCGTCGCAAAAGTGTGGTGTTGTATATTTGACGTTGATGGCTGTATATCTGTCTGTGGCATGCTAATTGAAATTGTTTCTTTCAAAAATCTGTCTAGTAGCCTTACTATAGTATATAATCACTTATCATTCTGTGCTCACGAAGTCGTCGATAACAGTTGCCCGCTTAAAATTATAAGCAATTGGTGAGGTAAAATATGGACTTTTCGACGTCCAATAGGTTAGAAGTACCAAAATGTTTTAACGAGTTAAGAATGTTACAAAATATTTCAAAAAACGGTCTAATAATTTTACTAGAAAGTTTTTGAAAGAAACCGCATCGAAATCAGTCCATCCCTTTGTGAATTAGGATGCCACAGACAGACACATAACAGACATCGACATTTACAACAAGCAGTAGCAGTCCTTTTATCATCGCGAACGTTTAAATATTTTTTTATTTATTTCTTACATGTGATGTAGAGTGCGTCAATTTAAACAAAAATATCACATTACCAACAACATGAATAGTTTGTTGTTAAGGAAAGAGATTGTTAAATCTGTAAAGATTAACTGTACAAATAGCGGTTTTGGAGCACTAAACGATCCGTTTACGAAAAAGAAAGGTATACTTGTAGGTGTTGTTTTTTGCTGTAGTAAAATTTGGTTTGCGCAAAAAGAGACGCTGCGGCTGCGCAGAGGCGGGTGTCGGCGATTGAATTAAACTACGTGATCTAATTCTGTGTTTAGAACATTTCATACGTAGCAATTTAATAATGTTTATTATTTGTAGATTATTCACACCACGTTAGTCCAACCCCGTCACCTGTGCTAAATATCGAAAGGACTTATGTAACATTTTTTTATAGTATAGGTCCCCCAAACAAGAATTGGAGCCTTTCAACGACTGCCGCCCATGCACATCAGCATAATTATGCTGATGCTTTGCCCTACTTTTCACCTCCCTTCCAATGAGCCATCGGCTACTCACATACCGAACGAAACACGACATCGTAGGTGTCATTGTACAGCTGTATCAAGCGACCGAGAGGTACCTCCCCGGTCGTGCCGGCCCAATTCCGTTGCATAGGAGGCTGTAGTGTCGTGCACCATGCATGGCACTACATCCTCCTATGCAACATTGCACTACCTCTTTCTAATAGATAGACAACGGAAATTTATTGTTTTTGGTAAACTAAAGAGATTTTTATGATTTTTATTGTGATACATACACATGGAGTGGGGGCCGCGTTTAGGAAAACGACGTGTTGGTCGACCGTTCACCGGGTGGGAAGACGATCTCCGTGCAGTAGCCGGTCCGGGATGGATACGAGTAGCAGGAGATCAGTCGTCTTGGCGTTCATTGAGAGAGGCCTATGTCCAGCACTGGACCGATAAGGGCTGATAATGATGATGATACACATACGCATGCATGACCTGGACGGGATTCGAATCGTTACCTCTGGCGTAAAACGCGTGTCACGCCCGCCAGGCCGCCACTTCACCGGCCGGGTATTATGTCACCGGTCCACCGCCAGCCCAAACTATCTTTTCCTTCGCGTGATGTCCGTTACTTTAGTTTTAACGTTAAGTGTCATGCGTTTAGTGTCATGCTGCATTGCAGCGAAATCGGATTGAAACGACACAGGAGACAAAACATACGGCGATGTCCAGTGAACCGTATGTTTTGATTCATGGTGTTTATGAATTTCCGTGTGGCACATTTGAAGGTGATTGTAACACAATTGGGTAAAAAATTTCTAGATGTCTATGGGAGTCGATAGGCATCAAAATCCTCCGATTATACCTTTATACCACTGAAACCGGCCAATTGCGAGTCGGATTCGCCCATTAATGGCTCCGTACAATTTATACAATATCACATTTCTTGTATTGGTGCCCCTTTAGTAATTAATTTATTATTTTAGTATTCGTTGCTATAGAGAAGAGAGCGAAGATTTTTACCCTTTGGGTACGGAACCCTAAAGACGTATGTGACTGCCGCTTAGCGATAAGATCGGTCTACGTGTGATGCTTTAGATCTCTGGCGTATGAATTCCTTGCCAATCTTATCTCACTCGCATCCAGTAGGTACCTACAGCACAGCGACACAATAACCGCGATCCATCATCCAGCAAAGATGTTTGAATAGAATAGACGATGTTTATTGTGGAGCAGCGCGCGTGACTTCATCCCGAGTGATCGTAACGCCATATATAACCTGCCTCATGAATGTAGCTATAATACGCAAAGGGAATTCATCAAATCCGAAGCTCCTCGGCTTTATATTATTAGTATAGATACTAGTTCCTCCCCCCAGTCATGCTAGCTCAACCAGCTCATCCAACCCCACAGTAATGCAACGCCAACTTCTACTGCCGCGCTTAAGCTGCTCCTTTGTTATATAATAATAGTTAATTTAGCTAATCTTAAATAAATATCGGGGTGCATGCTTCCATCTGCGGGAAAGGAATGTGGGGGACTGTCCACCTGTGGACCATCTCACGTAGACCGTCGCCCGGCGTGTCTTATAGTAAACGATGAAGCAGCACCGTACACTTAGTCAACATAACAGAAGTAAAAAAGTATAAATATTAAACTAACAGACACTGTTACCACTCCACAGGGACGACATAGTGCTGCTATACATTTTACAGTATTTGGTATTTTTGATTCGTGTATTTTTAACAGCATTATAAATAAAGTTTTTATATTTCTATTTCATTAGTTGAAGTCTCTTCATAACTATCCACGAGCATTCATACACATACACAACGATTATACAGATGTGTTGACGTCCCACACTCCAGCCACTAAATGGGCCACAGGAAGCTCGCAAATAACAATAGATTGTATTATATGATAAATACGGTAGTTGTAAGATATGAGCTGACTCATGATGATAGTAAAACTCGTACATTAACCCGTGAAAGTGCTGACTTCACGAAGGCCAGATGTGACTCATTAAGTTCATTGGTTAGCCGAACTTTGTAGTTGTCTCTGCACAAACAAAACGGAATATCTGTAGACGCTGGAACATTAATGGTAAAGCGTATAAATAACACAGTAGACGCCACAGAAAAGTCTCATCATCTCAGTCTGAGTCACTTATCCGACATCACCACACCTTACGTTCGTCACAGCAGCTCTGATTTATACGTTGCAGTCATTCTGGGAGGAAGGACACTTGTTCTCTCAATGGTCTGTCCGGTGGTATCAATTTACACTTTGTCTTCGATTCATTTGAATGTTCAATGACGATGTGAACATGTTATACAGGACGCGCCGTTTCTGGAAATATGTATTAAACCGAAACACGATATGTTAGACCTTTATTACTGAAAATTCTACTTAAATTGTGTATTATAGTACTCGTTTTTGTCTGAAAATGAGAAAGCCTATATTGTCAAAAAGGCGCTGATTAGGTGCCCGACGCGTGTACCAACATACAAGATGGTAAAGTTGAAAAAAAGGCACATTGAAATTTTTGAATATATCAATTATCCTGGAGTAATCCAGGAATATTCCATTTGAAACTTCCAAAATTTTAAACACCAGAATTTTCATTAGACAAAAGGTGATTATGTTCGACTAGACGAAAGGCAAAGCGATGGTGGCTTGCTAGCAATAACATAGGTATTAAATATTGACGATAATATTAATGAATTTGTTTCACCTTCCAAGTGGACTAATAAAACTTTACAAGGCCCTCCCTATTTTAAAAACAACAACAACACATCTTCACGCCACCTGTCTAATGGGGCAGACAGAGAGAACGGAATGCCATCACGATGCTTGCATACCTGCCTTGCCTTCTCCACATTTACGATCATTCTCTATGTTAATTCGCTATTTTTTTTAGTATAGAGTAAATGTGAGCCAGTAAAGTGACTGCTGATGCACATACTATCTCTCAAACCTTAGGAACTGCAAGAAAAAATCTATAGTGGAAACGAGTCGACCTTTGCCTGACCTTTCGGCTGCAGTGCTGGAACGACTGTTCCTATCTCTAGATTGTGCTATGGTACTCGGTCTATGGATGATCTTAGAGCAAATACCATAGAGTATGTTAATGGCAAACTCGATAAAGTATGTAGTTTCGTAGTCAAGGCTTTGCTATTGTAACACTTTATGTGCATGCTGTGTAAACTGCGCCTACTTCCGGTCAATTGACACGTGTTTACACTAGGGACGTCGTTATATCTCCGACCAGTGGCTGGGAGCCGGGGACGGTTATGCAACAATTATAATCCCATCAAAAATATATATGAAAATACAACATCCAGGTACGGTACTAAATTAGAATATTAAAAAATACAAACTAGTAGTAAGAGGTAGTGCAATGCTGCATTGCAGCTGAAGTTGGGTGGCCTGGTCAGTTGATCTGCGAGGGCTACGGGCACGAGTATACGCTGATACGGTCTCCCGTCAGGTGGTCGCGCGTGCAGCGGGGCGTCCCGCCATGTGAACGACTATGCCAGTCGAGCCCATGTCGGTGAAGGGCCCCAGTCTCAGCTCGTCGTAGACGACGTCTCGCCGAACGAGCACGGCCGTACCTCTGTACGGTCTGCCGCTCTGTAAGCATTCCCGACACCTCGTCCCTCCGATACGCGACGTAATTCGGTAGCCGGAGGCTCTGCGTCGGTCTCAGCCAAGTCTCGTCCAGCCGAATGACATGTAAGTCGTACTGCTGAGCGAACAGGCCTTGCTTCCTATACCTCCGGGGTTCCAGTAAGCGACCCTGAGCTCGTCACGTTCCATCACTGGCTTCCCGTTGGTTGGCCCCATGCGTGCATGATTTGCGCCCAGATGCACGGGTCCCTGAGCACTCTGAACAGCTCGTCCTTCACGACCGCCCTCAGCTCGTCCCTGACGATCTCTCGGATTAGCTCCCTGATATCGTCGCTCCCCTTCTAAGCGCCCCGGTCCCTGCGCTGGTGGGGGGACTGATGTCCGTGGTGTTGGAGTCGGTGTCTGTGGTGGGTTGGTGCTCGTTTTGATGAGCGTGCGTGTTCCGGGTCCGTAGCCTGTGTGGGTACTCGGCGCACTGCGGTCCCGTGACCGCAGTCTAATAGGAGACTGCCGTCAGTCTCCTATTGCGGAGGGTGGCGGCTTTGGACGGCCACAGCTTGAGGCTTCCTCTTACGAGTGCGCCTCCTCTCGGTTTGGGGTCGTTGGCCGGGGAGGTAAGGGACGGGCCTGGGCCGTACTCGACCTGTCGCTGCCTCCGCAACGGAGCCGCGGGCGCAGGGGCGGCGTGGTGTCGGCCGTGTGGGACCAGTCGAAACTGGTCTTCCTGCACAGCGGGCTTGGACGGGATGGGTGGGCTTATGGCCATACCTCTGGCTCTGGCCTTCCGAGTCGCGTTCTGTTGCTCGAGGTGACGTAGGCGGTGACGTGAGTCAAGGTCTCTGCTGTCTTGGTGGCGATGTTGAGGTGGCGGTCGAGTGCGAAGACTCCGCAACCGTGACCACCTTGGAAGGTCCTTCAGCGGGCGAGGACGCCGCGCGCGATTCTGCGGGCGCAATTCGTCCAGCTCCGCCAAGAACTCCTTCCGTTCTTCCTCCGTGGGGAACAGGGGTCTCCTGACCACCGTGCGTTCCTCCTTCTTCCCTGGCATATCGAGTATAGGGCACAATCGGTGATGTTGCTGTTTTCCTCCGTCGGACTCGCTGTCCCCTCCCCGGACCTTTCTTAACAAAGGTCGGGGAGTATGTAGCGCAGTGCGGCTTCGGGCCTGTTGAGGTCTGATGGTCTCTCGTGTGCTTAGAATATATAACAAACCATACATATACATACGAAAAAGCGCTTTGGCTTCGCCCGAGTTCCGAACACGGCACGGAATAACTATACCGGACCGCGTTCTGAACACGGACGAGAGGGCTGGGGCGCAAGCGGGACGGCACTATCGCTCCCTCGCCCTTCGGAAAGAGAGAGACAACAAGCGATTCCGAGTGCGGGAGAAGGCGCGTTCCCGTCTAGGGTGGCACGACCGGGGAGGTACCTCGCTCACATGATACCGCCGTAAAGTGACAACTACGGTTTCACGTTTCGTGCGGTTTGTGAGTGAGTGCGCTGGCCCATTGAAAGGTATAACATATTAGACTATTATTATTAGTTAGATGTTAATAAATGTTTCAAGTGTGTTAATATTGGGTTCTGGCTTTAAACATAGTTTCTAATACCTAGCGTGGCGGATTAGCAATACTCTCATCTCATCTAAACTAATAATAAAAAGCTGAAGAGTTTGTTTGTTTAAACACTATTTAATCAACATAAAACTGCTGGTCCGAATTGAAAAAATATTTTTGTGTTGGTCGAGGAAGCCTAGAGATCGAGACCGAGGATAGGACATATACCATAACGTAATTATTATATTCAAAACATGTCCTCATATGAATAAACACACGCCTAAATATTAGTTTTAATTTGGAAAGCAGGTAAAATTATAATTGTTGGCGGGATGTATTTTGTGGTTTTCATGTCGCTGTTATTTCTCTGTGGTGACCTCCTAATTAGTACAAAGATGCAGAAGACACACGCCATGTGGTTTTCTAGGGGGCACAGACTGTATGGTGTGGTCGTCTCCGAGTGCGTGGGGTGTAAAATTATCGTGCTTTGCTACACGGGTAATATAGTGGGCGAAACTGTTTATGCAGTCAATAATGCGATATTGGCGAAACTTGCACTGATATTAATCACAATATTCTACAAATATATTGCTAATATTATCATCATCCCCTGACGATGTCCTATTCAATTGAGGCTGGATGTAACGGCAGGCCGGAAGTTGTCTCTTCCTTAAAGAAGTCATAAATAAAACCGAAGTGTATTTTATAGTAGATTTAACACGCAACGGAATACGCAATTAGTGTCTATATATGCGATAAAAGTGCACCTTAAAATATTAAAGTAATCTCTTGATAAAAAAAAGTACTCTTTGAGAGTACGATTTTTGGAAAAGTCAGATCAAGACAGTCTATTCACTCTCTGTAACTGAAATGATGTTATACAGGGCTTTTCTGCGTAACTGATAATACAATTCTGTACATAGACCTCCTTTAGAAAGTCCTTCGGGTGGTAGGCCTCTAGGCCTTGCGGTGTGGGGTCGCCACTTGAGAATCTTTTTTGCCCATCAATTGTGGTTTCTGCCAGCAATCTGGTTTGCCCGTTGCCACTTCACCTTGCTTACTAGAATGTCCGTTCAGAAGATCTATATACCAATACATTTCTTCTCTAGCGAATCTCCTAATTTCGGATCACATCTCGCAAAATATTTATATTCGCAAAAAAAAGCGAAGCCTGCCCCACGTGCGTAGTCCCTTCATACGTAGCGGCGTGTCTCTGCCTTTAGCATAATAATCCCGACATCATTGCATGTGACAGTCTAGTCGGGGTTTATCCGTAATTCAGTGACTCATCGTAACAATGAGTTTCGTAACGACATCTAACACCGATTAGACGCTACCTTTGTAAGAGATAGCACAACTAGTGCTTTGCTGGGAAATGGCACTGGCACGACCGGAGAGGTTTCTCTCGCTCATATAATAGTCGCGTGAAATTACACTTGTGTGTCTTGCAGTTTGTGAGAGTGGATGGTCAAATCTGATATGATAGCATGAGCCTACTACGCATTTACAGTCTAATAACAGCGTCTCCGTTCGTAGGTTAGAAGAGACTAAAATGAGAATCAAATAATTACATTAATTATAAAGCAAAAACCATGTACCTACATAGAGACAGTCAAGTCTATAACCACATGTACACATTTAGAGTTAAAAAAAAGTAACTCTAAAAACTTCAATATAAAACCAACTCGAAGCGAAAAATACTTTACAGAGGTTATATGTTCGCAGACTCAATATATCTAAGGGCTAATTTCATTCATTCAATTATAAGTAACAAATTCCTTTTACCAACACTAACATTTGTCATGAACTTTTATGAACTAAGGAAAACTAACTTCCTATGTCCTTTATTCAGTACCCCTTCACCATAAGGCTTGTATAAGGCTGGTGACGTTGCAAGTAAAAGAAAGTGTTCTCGTGAAGAGGAAAGGCCGTTAAACCTCTGTAGTCTGCACTAGCCAGTTTAATGCGAGCTGCGAGGATTATGGATCCAACGAGCCGTCTAGGTAAAAATATTAGCTTATAACATTCGCCAGACGGATGTACCGCAGTGTGTGAGTTATTTGCGAGTTAATTTGGTACTACTTGGAATTCAACCTCGCTTCACGTTTACTCGAGGAACTCAATACCGATAGGTAACGAAACAAGAGTGAGTATGACGCCATAAGCGCGGGGTGCCAAATTAACTCGTAACTCGTGTGGGTGGAGTGTCACTGATCACCGTACTATACATGGATAGTTTTCAAAATTATAGACTTACTCTCAGAGTAACCAGAGCATACGCATTACACACTGAAAACTGACAGAATAATAACGAGCATATGATCTATGACCTAAGTTATATACTAGTTATTATGACAGTAAGGGGAGCGGCGCTGGACGGCTCATGTAGTGTCAGTGGCGATTTGCAGTACCAACTATCCATAGATAGCGTAGAGATTAGTGACGGTGTGTTTGCCCGGGAATACGTGTAACGTAACCATCTGTGTTGTTCCAGGTGTTCGCCGACCTCGGCCTGGACGTGTTAGACAGCGCGTTCGAAGGCTACAATGCGTGCGTGTTCGCGTACGGACAGACGGGCAGCGGGAAGACTTTCACCATGATGGGATCGCCGGTGCGTATTGACAATGTGTCTGCCACAATATCGACCGTGCACATCTCCGTAGAGCATATTACCAACTTATGTATAGGTCGTTTTTTTATAGTATAGGTGTTATCTATTTGTTACGGTGTCCTCTTGGGCAAACGAGCCGCCGGAGTCTTGTGTTACTACCAACACTCATTAATTGTCATACAGACGCGTTCTTCCCTCCAGTGGACCATCGTACTCACAAACTGCACGAAACGAATTACCTGTCACTTTACGGCGGTATCGTGTGAGCGAGAGGTATCTGCGTGCCTCCCTCGTGTCGGACCAATTTGGCTGCAATGGTACAGAATTACATGCTACTAAAATTATAATACATTATAGTGGAGAAGTGGTAGACCAACGACTCGGTTAAGGTGGCTGGGAGCCGCTGGATGCAAGTGGCTCGTGACTGCGACCCGGTCATCGACCCATCTCCAGGAGTTGCAAGCAAAATAATCCCCATTTATCGAGGAAGGATAGGCTGTATACCTTCACGACCACGGTGGCGTAGTACGGTGGTAAAACAACAAGACGCTGCTATTTAAAAATAACAAAATCCTAACAACACTTGGACAGACAATGCAGTCGGAAATGCTGTTAATTGTCAAGGTGATCGGTATTGGCGAAAGATAAGTGATGTTCTGCACGTTCGGTGATAAGCATACGGGTAATGTGTTTATCACGGTTTCGTATTTAATGATGCTCCAGAAGTGCTAATGTGCATTGTAATTGTAAACTTTATGCGATTACGATAATGCCAAATGTATACCGAAAACAAATTGAATAATTATAAAAAGGTTTCCTTTATTTTTTATTAGGAGAAACTGTAAACGTACCACCGTATGTGAGGGAGCCCGGTTGTTACGCGGGGCTCACATGATGGAAATCAGCACCGGATAGGTACTCAACATTGGTGGGGCATGTTCCGCCTGTGGCGGGAGGGACGGGAGCGCGATATACTTCCATGACTCGCGTCATTGGACGCTAGCTGACAGTACCTACAACCTATACATCTGTTGAACTTGACAGCCGAAGGTGTGGCCACACAGTGGTCAGTACCACATAAAATAATCTGTGGACTTATCACACCACGCTAGCCCTGTGTTCACTACCGTATGTACTTGTCGTACAAGTACCAGACTAGACAAGGGAAAATTATTTATTACTAGCAGTGACCCGTGGTTTTACTCGCGTAACTCTTGTCCTATTGGTATATAGCGTATGACCCTCCTCACAAGTGTAGCTATCATACATAAAAGATTTTTTAAATCTGACTCGTAGTAGTTCCAAGGATTAGCGCTTTCAAACGAACAAGAAAACCTTTTCAGCTTTTATCAATAGAGCATTACAGCCGAACAGGTAAGACACAAAATTGGGCATCGTAGCGGAGCGGCAACTCATCTTATGTAGATGTTTATGGGAGTATGAAGTCGCTAATCGGGAATCTCGACTCAATCGCTTGCAAATAAATCATCAAGGTGAAATATTGCATCATTCGGCTATAATCGAATACATTTCACCTGTGCAATTAGTACTTATCTACATGAAACGGATCAGGCCATGAGTCAATTAAAAAAAAAATGCTGTTCGAATATTGATTATAGCCGGCAGTAGGCTCTATCAGTGGTTTTTAGTCGGTAGTCGTTCTACGGTGCTGAGACCGACACACCCTTCTGGTCCACCCAGGGCCGGTTGGATGGTGCATAAATTCATTTTCCATGCGAAAAAACTATGGGTATCTTTTCACTTCTTTTTTTCACGAGGCAGCTAGCTGCATGCACGAAAAAGTACAACGTCATAGTAACGTTCCGAGTCATACTTATAAATGGGCGACACAATATTTACAAATATAGCTTTGTAAATGGTATGTAATGGTAAGAAGATTTATTTTTGACTCATTACGTTCACTTTTCAAGGCCTTCACAGAGCAATTATTAAACCGTTAAAAATGATATCGTCGGTAAAACGACATACGAGCAATAAGTTTCTTTTTCATATACTACATCTTGTTGACGAGTGTTGTTAAGTACAACTGTTGTTTCGGCAGGACTCACAAGGGCTGATACCTCGCATATGCCGGCAACTGTTCTCGCGCGTCGCGGCCGGCAAGGAGTCGGGCGCATCGTACCGCACCGAAGTCAGCTACCTGGAGATATACAACGAGCGCGTGAAGGACCTGCTGGCGAGCGACTCGGGCCACTCTCTGCGCGTGCGCGAGCATCCCAAGCTGGGCATCTACGTGCAGGACCTGTCCAAGCATCTGGTGTCCGACTACGACGACATACAGGTAACATTGTTACTTACGTCCCGGTCACAATGTTTATAGAAACGACGTTAGTACGTTACGTTGGCGCTCTAGTACAGTGCGCCGACATACTGACTCATCCGGGCGAGCAAACGAGGTTAAAGGGAAACAGGTAGGTGCTGAACTATCTAGCGAGTTCTACCCATAATGTGACCGTGTAGTATGGCTAATGAATATAGCTCAAACTTTATAAAATAATAATAAAATAATCTATTTTCAGACTACGAGAAATTATATCCTATCCAATTCTACTAATTATATAAATATGAAAGTTTGTATGTTTGTTATACTTGACGTAAAAACTGTTCAGTTTTGTTTGAATGGTTTCCTTGGGATAGATTTGACTCGGGTGAAGCTTCGGGGCACAGCTAGTGCTAAATATATTTAGATTTTATTTAGGTCTAAATATCTCCGCTGGGCACAGCAGCTTGGCGCGAGACTTGCCTAAAGCCATTGCCTTTGCACTGTCGTCCTCTACGAATGTGTCATGCAGATGAAAAAAAATGTTATCTTTAGAATTGATTTGTCGTGAGTCATAACACCAGCCCCGCTCCAGAAATACTAATCGGTCACAATATCTGTGGACCTCTCTGGAACGCTATTCTCCTCGCGCTGTCCCTTACACCCCTGTGGAAAGGAGGGGGGAGGGGTGAAAGGAGCACTGATACGGTGTGCTAAGTGCAAAAATATTGTGCCACTGCTACAAACAATTAACACGAGATCAGCCTTCTCAGTCCTAAACATTCCACAGGAGTGCATGCACCGCGGCAACCTTCACCGTACCACGGCGTCGACGCAGATGAACGACGTGTCATCTCGCTCGCACGCCATCTTCACTATCACCTTTGTACAGGCCAGCTATTTGCGGCACAACAACATGCCCAGCGAGACCGCCTCCAAGGTGCATCTGGTGGACCTAGCGGGCAGGTGAGACCCGTAGCAGAATGGACAAACTTAGATGTTAGAAATGGTAATACTGGGTCAACGGGTTTCTGCCACTTGGCAGTTGAGCACGTATGCCTCAGGTCTGGTCAGTATATTGTGGTGCACTAAAAGCCGAAGTTTCATTTAAAATATAAATCATGTCTATACTAGAATCGGTGGTATAGTACAACATTGATGCTCAAAAAGACGTCTGTAAAATCCAAGTCCTAAACAGAATTCTTTTTTTTTAAGTCGACAAACGTAAAAAAAAGTACCTACCGGCGAGGCGCAATGGCTGTTAATCCAGGTCCTGCCGCCAATAATTGCGCAAATAATACTTAGGTGCCAAGCAGCGCGTCAGTTAATGGCAGCGGCATAAAAAGTATCGCGTCTACATTCTGTTCTCAGCTCTGCACACGGTCCTGCCTACTTTACCCTGATCACTTCAGCTCAATATAAACGAATCATAAGAGAATTATGGAGTATTTTCCGAATTTTTTTAACGAGGAGATTTTTTCTGATATGTGTGAAGATAACACAGCGATTGGTGTTGGTTTCAGCGAGCGCGCTGACGCGACTGGCGCCACGGGACAACGACTGGTAGAAGGCGCTCACATCAACAAGTCGTTGGTGACGCTTGGCTCCGTCATCTCCGCGCTCGCTGAGGCCGCGCATGCGCAGCTCGAGAGTGAGTACACACCACACTACTGATAAATATGCATAACTGCGAAGTCAGCGCTTCACTATATAAGTTAAACAACACCTCGCATGCTTCTGGCCGTCACGACCGGTACCTCTCGCTCATATAATACCGCCGTAAACTTACATATTCAATGTCGCGTTTCGCGCGGTTTGTGAGCAGCCGGTGGCCCATGGTGGGGGAGGGAGGGCAATGCATCGGGTCTAGTAATTATGTGGATGTTCGTGGGCGTCGGTCAAGGCTCCGATTTCTCGTTTGCCCCCTATTTAATAAAAAAATTGTATACATTTTATAATTTTAATTGAATAGGTTTTGTACGCATTTGGACATTAAATACCGTCCTAACATATTGTATAATTATTTAAACAATTACTATTTGGTATTAGACAATTCTATGAAATAATATGTAAGATGAGTAAAATGGACCTCAAGTATAGTCAAGCTGCCAACAAAACTACGACTTGCATTGGTAGCACCTATATTAATGTTTATTATTTGTTAACACGTGCTTACGATATCCGACTTGTAGATCGCAATTCCAAAATCAAGAAGAACGTGTTCATACCGTACCGTGACTCGGTGCTGACGTGGCTGCTGAAGGACTCGCTCGGGGGCAACTCCAAGACTATCATGATCGCTGCGGTGAGATACGCTCTGTTACATTGCATTTTGATATTGTTTATACAGAAGGCGACATTAAAGAATCCATAATAATTCACTTGGTGGTTAGCCTGTGTCCTTAAACATCGGCATTTGATGTAAGTGAGGTGTGTTCAACCTTTTTTAGATTATACTAACTGGGAGTGTGATTAGTGATCCGGTACGTTATTTCAACACTAACTCAACTAACACTTTGGAAAGTTGCTAAATGATTTAGATATCTGAAAATCTATCTAAAAGAAAAGAAAAAGAGATCATTTAATTAATTGACTACGGTCGTACTGTTACGACGACAAAATAATTTATGACAGCACTATTGTACGTAATATAACATCTTATAACAATACGACATTATATATAGACATACACATACGTAATTTAAATATAATCTAAATAAACCTGGCAGATATCCCCGGCGGATGTTAACTACGGCGAGACGCTGTCCACGCTGCGCTACGCCAATCGTGCCAAGAACATAATCAACAAACCCACCATCAACGAGGATCCCAACGTCAAGCTCATCCGCGAGCTGCGCGAGGAGATCGACAAGCTGCGTGCGCAGATCGACCACAACGTGGTGCGTATACACGCTTACATGCACGCACCCACCTACACTTACACACTCTCACACGTGCGCTACTGTGTAATGATGTGACTTATGTACAATATTAATAAATATCTCTTGCACACCAAAGTTACACATAAAAAACACTACAAAATAAATGAAAATAAAATGTACAAAATAAATGAAAATAAAATGTACAAAATAAATGAAAATAAAATGTACTTATTTTCTAGCAAAAATTTGATTAATGTCTCTCATTTCTCCAGGATCCAGTGCAAATGGAGCCAGCGGTTCTCGCCACTCTGCAGAGAAAAGAGGCGCAAGAGAAGGTCCTGACGGAGAAGTGGACGGAGAAGTGGCGCGAGACGCAGCAAATCCTACAAGAACAAAAGGCTCTGGGGCTGCGCAAGAGCGGGCTGGGCGTGGTACTGGACTCCGACATGCCGCATCTGGTGGGCATCGACGACAACCTACTGTCGACCGGCGTCACGCTCTACCATCTCAAGGTATAGCGTTTGCTTCTGGAGAGGTATTCAATCTGCGATTCAATTCTAAAAAAGTCACGATATGTTGGTTAGCTGTATGTATATAGCGAACAATAAATTATGAAGATTGATATTTTTTTGTTTGATAGTGATTTTGAGCATGATTAATAAACATAGAAATACTGATAATGATTTTCGCGCATGATTGATTTATTTATTTAATGTTAAAAGGTAATTTGTAACGCGATATCGCTGACGCCGTCGTATAGCTGCCATTCTCATTCCAAGCATGGATTCCTTCAAATTTTCATCTCTACACTCACTTACACTATTACAAGCATCGCTAACTAATATGTTGACAGGAAGGCGAAACGGTTATCGGCAGCGAAGAGTACAGCCCTATCCCGGATATCGTGCTGTCGGGCGCCGGCGTGTTGGCGCTGCACTGTCGCGTCACTCTGCGCGAGGGCGTAGCTACCATAGAGCCAGCACCTGGCGCGCAGTGCTGGCTCAACACCGTGCCGCTCGACAAGCCGGCCAAGCTCAGCCAAGGTATTTAATATTTATACGTATGAATCACTTGTCTCCATACATGGATTATTGGTACTGTACTTAGTCTGGCCATAAATACTGTTACGATTAAAAATCGCTGTGCATTTCATTACACAAAGTATGTGTGTGGAATCATATGCAATTTTTAAAACTCTCCATACACATGGTATTAGTCAAATATTTGCGTACCGGGCTATTAATAGGTACAATGAGACTTCCTCTGTTTGTGACAGAGAAAGATCTGGGCGTCCACGTAGTGTTAATATGGTCAAAGCAGTAAGGGAAAGAATTCGTAGAAATCCTGTCCGAAAGCAAAAAAAAATATGTCGGGAAATGAAGATAGTATCTAGAACCATGTCGTATACTTCAAACGATGACGTAGGACTTGCAGCCCATAAGAGACGCACTGGTCATTTCTTAACTGATAAATTAAACATGAATATAATTGTGGTAAAATCGAAACAACTACTGAAGCAGTAAGCAAGGTGTCACAAAAAATTTGTTTACAAATGAGATTTTTTTTACAATTGAGCAACTTTTTATCATCATTACGAACGAAAGGACCGTATTTATGCTCACAGCTCTAAGGAAACTTCTCAACTAGTCTAGCTCAATGAATGC
>JAFELO010002000.1:112024-162400 GCA_017140195.1 Eumaeus atala
TAGTATATATTGATGTCTTACCGAATCTCGCGGCAGGCTGCATCCTGCTTCTGGGGCGCACCAACATGTTCCGCTACAACGACCCGGCCGAGGCAGCTAAGCTGCGACAGGAGGGCGGCGCCGCCATGAACCTCTCCCGCCTGTCGCTGCTCTCCTGGTCCACCACTGACCTAGCCGCCAGTACGGAGAACCTCAACACTACGTTATCGTGAGTACACTACACATCTACAGACAATGATTAGTCTCTCATCGCTCAATGAGTAGAACTTAAAGTGACAATTTGACATTACAGTCCGTCCGCTCTCTGGGCAACCACCACATTTAATCTTCTTATTCAAGTTTCTAGGGACCTCACTCACCGCCTTTTGATGGCACCGCCATTAACCAGGAAAAATGTGAAAAAAAATAGTTTGTTTCTAAGAAAACACACAGCCCATACAATCCAACGTAAATAAAAAGTGTAAAAACCGTCAATATGGCGATGGTAACAGGGCGCTTTACAACAAGGTGGAACCTCAGTCACAGTCAGAGCCTACGACCGTACACTGGTTTTCACGGACCACCTTTAGTTTTTTCTCTTTTAGGCCACGTAGTAAAAACTATTATTATATATAGTATTTATATTTTTGTACAGAGACCTGGAGAGTGAGATACGTTGCGAGCGTATTGAGGCACAGCGAGCGGAACTGGAGAGAGAGCGACAGCAGTTTGCACTGCAGCAAGAGGAGCGCCAGCGCCGCTGGCACGCCGAGCGCGAGCAGTTGCAGCGCGCGCAGAAGCAGTTGGACGAGGTGGGCTTTATTAGTTTATTTATTTTATTAAAATAATAATATTGAGATATTGTATACATATTATAATAATATATAATATTATTGTAATATTACATATTATAATAATATTATATATTATAATAATATTATATATTATAATAATATTACATATTATCTATAGATAAATTGCTTTCTACATTTGCGCAATTCGTTAAAAAAGTGATACGATTTTTTATATTAACATAGAAGACACATACATATAATATATGTACCGTGACTGGTTACAAAAATCTGTCTTTGCTCGTATAGTGCAGGAAACATTAAAGGATCGTTATGAATAGTTGCGAAATTGTCGTAAACTTAGATACGGTTTGGTAACGGTGTCTGGTGTCGGTCAGGAGCGCGCGGCTATGGAGGGCGAGTACACGGCCGCATGCCGGCGGCTGGCGGGCGACTGGCGCGCGCTGGAGCGCGGCTGGGCGCTGCGGCGACGAGCCTTGCGCTCACGACAGCGCGATCTCAGCGCGCGCGCACGCGAACACGCGCTGCAGGCCTCGCATGCGCAAGCCCAGGTTAGCGCTACCCTCAAACTCTTTCTGTTAAGCAATGCCTAAAGATGTTCTCATTTTACGTTTCACGCATTCGCTATAAAGATGTATTCATTCGAAAAAGAGAACGTGTCCTTCATTTTATACCCCTGGAGAATTATTGTGATTAAAATTAATATTGAATTTTCTACTAGTTTACTACCGACAAGGAGTCAGTAGTAAACTACTCACCGAGGTAAATATCTCACACGCGACATTAACAACATCCAGTCATACCTTATGTTGTACAACCGCCGCCATAAACATGTGAAAACTATTCGTTTTATATAATTTATTACATTTTACTGTCGCCCTCGACGTATGAAACGGCTGATTTATTTTTATTTGTTTAATTACTGGTTTCACCGATAAAGCATTGCATTAAATAAACAAAGCTTGCTGTGGCGTAATCATGTCGTTAACCTAGTCGCCGACACTACTAATGGTTTCCGAAGGTAACTCGAACAAATAAAAAAAATATAAATATCTAGAATGTTGTAGAAATAGCATTCAAGTGATTACAATAAAACTACTTTTACGGATTTTATCTCGGTTTATTAAATTATTTATGAAGCCCGACGTTTCAAAAGCTTTACAGCAACCATGGTCATGGTTCAAGCGAGTTATTTAGATCTTTCTTTTTGACTCGCACCATTTTACATATTTTAAAATAGACTTTATCACAGATCGGACAACATAACTAGGATGATATCATTGAATTTATTGGAAATTTATTGAAAACGTGAAAACCTCAAAATATATTTTGAGAAAATCGATCACATATAGACAGATTGTTTTTGAATTTTGAATATTCTTTATTATTAATAATACTGGTAGTTATTTAAGATTATTTGTAAGAATTTGACCTTTTTCTGTTTAAGTTTCTACTTTGACTATTTTAATTTATTGTTAAGAAATTGACTATAAATGTAGACACTTTGATCGCGTAAGTCATGTACGTTTTTTTTAGCGGGGCTATCGGAAAGAACTCCATTACGGATTATTCCTGATATTAGCTCCAATGTACCAGCTTTCTCTTATCAGTAAAATTCAACTTAATTTCTTTTTTTTTTTAAATTTCAAATGTATTTTGTTTCCGTGCACATAAATGATTAAATAATATTAGTAGTTATTATTATTATTATTGATGTAAAAATTAGGCTATCGATCACCAATTTTAATTGAGTACAGTTTAAAAGCTATTAAATAACGAAAATGACAAAAAACCTGAAATGGTCGAATTTTGTATAGAAGACATGTAAGTTTTACTTTACTATTACTATTTTCATAGATATAAACATAGCTCCGATCAAGTTACATTCGAGGACCATTGGTAGTTGTTACCTCGATCATAAACCCCGCATTTCGCACTGTGAACAATGTATAGTTTTTATTTACTCATATCCGCTGCACCGCTGTATGTTGTAGCGTAGCGCTGAACGCAGTCCTGTGCCTTTTCTCGTGACACATGGGAGTCTGAATTTCAAATTCACAGTTTTTGAAATTCACTTTCAGCACTTCATATTTATTATATTATTTTGCTAAACCCCTTCCCGTAGATTGAAAAAGAGGAGACAGTGATAAGTGACCTGCAAGTCCAGCTTGACGCTAAGAAGAAGAGTGCGGAAGAGTTTATTGAGAAACAACTGACTGAGCTCGTCGCGAGCGGGTGCAGCCTCGAGGTTTGAATCTGTTTATCGGTTTCGGGTGGGTGGTGCGAACAAATAGCGTTGAGCGTATCCTAAGTTTAACCTGTTTTTGAAAAGAGAATAAATATACAGTAATTTTGAACCTATTTGCTTATGGAACATTCGTTTTCCTTTTTCTTCAAATTTTTGAGTTGTTTCACTGGTGATATATATTTTGCTGTTAATGCTGGCCCTCGTAACCGTTACGAGGATGTATTTGTCGATGATTGTGTAAAATTAGAAATTCAAATAACGACTTCTAATCTTCTAGCTGTTTTAATTACAGGTTTAAATTTATTTGAGTTTTCGTAACCTAAAGTAGTATATATCATTTTATCATATATATCATTGTTATTAGTTATTATTTTCTTAATCTTTAAATAAAGATTAAAAAAAAAACTAAAGTAGGTAAAGATGAAAAGTAATTCAAATTAAAAAAACACTTTCTAAAATTTTGTCTATTTAACATATAGTTTCCGTGTGTCTTTCTTCTGATGATGTGATCTTTCATCACAATCTACACCACTTGTAACGTTTAACGCGGTGTCTCCACAGAACTTCACGCCCAGCCCCGAGACTCCGCCCTCGGAGACGTCGACGGAGTGCCTCATGCATCTGCTGCAGCAGTGCGATTCCAGCATAGCCAGCAGTATCCATGAGACCGTGGAGAGACATGTAAATATTTTGATATCCATTGTGCAGATATGTAAATATATTCTAATATTTCAATATATTATTATTCTTTTAGTTCCTATCCAGTTTAGTTTATCCAGTGTAATAAAACCAAGACAGTCACCTAAGTAAAATATCGCTGTGGTGAACTTTTTCAAAATACAAGATTTTAATGTCTTGGATTTTGTAAAAGTTCGCCTTTATTAGGTATTAATAGAAAACTATATTCATTTTGGTTTAATTGTAAACAGAAAAGAGAATTGGAGACATTGGAGCAAGAGCTGCAGGGTCGAGTGGCGACGGTGGCGGCGCACCGAGTGAAGGTGGAGCGGCTGCAGGCTGAGCTGGCGCTGCTGGCGGCGCGGCAGCGCGGGCTGGCGCGTGCGCTCGCGCAGACTGGTGAGCAGCGGACAATATAAATGCGGTGGTCAGCGCGAACTGGCAAAGGCGGTCGCGCAGCCTGCGCTGACTGTAATTGGCCGTGATGTCTCCACCGAGCGAGCGAGAAAAAATATTCATTTCATTATGTCCTCTAAATGTTTCTCCCCTTTTTAAGGCGGACGTCTAAAGGAAACCTAGCGTCCGCCGAAAGTAAACCCTGCTAAATATACCAATATACCTTCTTGCAGTGTTGTGTGTACCCCCATGTCATCCGTTACTTTAATGACAGTTCTTTATATATTAACCTTTTGCGTGAAATCTCCCAGCCCATAGGATACCAAAATTCAACATCCACTAAATAAGGTCGTAGTAGATCGGACCATCCTCGAGAGATCTATGTTACCATCGCTAGAGGATAAAACGTCAAGGTAATAAAGACTGAGTTACTTTCACAGACGGAGAGAACGAGCTGACACCTGCGGAGGGCATGAAGCGCAGCAAGTCGGAGCTGGTGCTGCGCAGTCGCGAAGAGCCGCCCGAGCCGCCCGCCGGCGACTGCCGCGCCAAGAGGATGAGGTGAGCTGACACGCTACTGCGCTAGCTGGTCGCCTCATACGAAATTGTATGCGTTGTTCTCTCTCATCATTAGATGATGATGAGAGAGAACAACGCATAGACGCCTAGCCAACATCACATCACTTCCGTGCCAATTACCAATCCAGAGAGCTGTTCACAAGTTAATTAATTTATTGAGAACAAAAATTCAACGTGGCACGTAACGTAAATGATAGTGCACGTGCGTGCGTGTATGCATGTGTGTGTAATCTTTCGGGAGTGTTCAATAACAGCGCTATTTAGTCAATTTTTTGTCGTTCCAGCTTGAGTCTCAGCTTGGATCCGCTCCCGTCACCCCACACAGTGCAAACGCCGGACACTTTCCACACAGCCAGCTCCTCCCCGCGCGGTGACTCCTCCCCCCGCGCCACCGATACGTCCCTCCCTACTCCCTCCACTACGGAAGCGTCGGCGCTGCCGAGCGACGAGCGCCCGCTGCCCAGGTTCCGCCTCGGACCCGCGCCCGACGACAGCGACGACATGTCCAGCACAGAGGATTACCATAAAGTAAGTCCTACCACGTATTTACTTAAGTTAACCATTTTCAGTAAAGTATCAATTTTTGTATTTTAGCCCAAAATTTGACATCGGTTTATATACGTAGTAGGATTAGATATCTCTTTATCAGATTTTGTTTTGTTTCTCAATTCGATATTCCTGATAAGAAGAAAGAAAGATCTAAGTTGATAATGTATTCAATGGAATACATTATCAAATTAGAACTTTAAATTTCATAATAATCGCTTAGTTATTTTTGTTCTCGTGGATAGTATTATTAAGCAAATGTGAATAAAAGTCAGAGCTCTTTTTCTATACTGTACTCGACTATTCCAGCCGCGGATAGTAGAGGGGCAGTCGTCCAGCTCCGTGGAACGCTCTCCCGAGGAGCGCCAGCCCCGCGCAAAGTATCGCCGGAGAATCGGTGAGTCGGCATATTCCATAGCTACTGCGCCACTATCGTGGGATACCTTCCGTGCGAACACTGTGGCCACAGACTTCTATACAAATCTATCGAGTATCAAATAGCTTATACAGTTTTACGTCCTTCACGCTAAGCTGCCCACAACAGCGCTTGATTCTAAAATATTAGGAGTAGTAGTGAATGGTTTCTCTTCGACCTTCAATAACGGACATTCTGGAGTTTTCCAGAGGTCTCTGTTAGGTCCATTACTTTTTAATATTTTTGTAAATGATGCAGTTTCTTGTTTTCAAAATTCTAACTTTCTTATGTACGCAGACGACATGGAAATACTTAAGAAAATAGACTCAATGGTCATTTTATATAATGGTTGCTGTAAAGCTTCTGAAACGTTGGGCTGGTTAAATAATTAAATAAACCGCGATAAAATCCGTAAAAATAGTTTTATTTATTGTAATATCGCAAGATGATTTAAAACGCTTTGAACAGTAATGCCTTCGTAATAAATTACAACTGAGTACTAACAAATGTTACTGCATGACGTTCACTCGAAAACTTAACATCATACAAGTAACGTACAAAATAAACAATCAGATGTTACAGCGGGTAGATAACATCAGATATCTTGGAATCATCCAAGAGTCTAAACTAACTTACGAAAAACACATAGACCAGATCTGCAATAAGGCGACCAAAACTTTTTTTTCTTCCGATCAAGTTCATAATTCAACAATATATAGGTGACGAAGGTCCTCTATTGTTCCTTGGTGCGTAGTATCCTTGAGTCCGGCTCACAAGTTTGGGATCCCCGTTATAACGTTTATATTAATAGAATTGAATCCATAGAACGCAGATTTCCAAAATTGTTACAGTACAGGCTAGGAATTGATGACTCCAATTACGAGGCAAGGTGCCGCAGACATCACTTGTTACCGTTATATAAAAGACGAGAAATTGCAGAAATGATTTTTCTGGTTAAAATCTTTCAAGGTCGCGTAGACTCACCACATTTACTCTCGAAGTTTAACCTGATGGTACCATACAAAACTTTTTACAGTAGCATTGGGGTACCGACCTAATGTCGATGTGGTTCCGTTGTCGCTGTCGTTGTGATGTGGTAACCACGTGGTCATGTGCAGTTATACTCCGGCTTTCTTAGAGGCAACACGGCTTGACTGAACGTAGTCCTGGGGGAGAGATTGTTGTTGCTATCATACGTCATGTCGTGGCGATGTCGCCGCGGTGCCGCCGCCAGTGGTGGCGTTGCCGTCGCGATGTGGTTACGGTGTGGTCGTGATACATGGTGTAAATAGATATATTCATTATCAATACAAAATAAACGCTCGACCAATGGCGTCGCTGTGGTGTGGTTGTGGTACGTGTGAATTGACCCTAAAGTAGGGCAACAAAAACATAATGGACATAACAAGTAACACGCGCTTTGAGCATTTCGCTTGTCTGTGCAGGCGACAACAAGTCGCGGCGGCAGGTGACGGAGGCGGAGGCGTTACGGGCCATGCAGCGACTGTGCACGCGCATCGCAGCTCAGAAGATGCTCGTTATCTCCTCCCTCGAGAACGACTGCTCCAAAGAGGAACTGAACCGTCAGATCGCTGTGAGTCCCTATTAATACGAGGTGTGATTGACAAGTATCCAAAACGTCAAAGAAAAATTTTAATAATCTATTTACGTTTATTACGTTGGCGTCTTCGCTGCTCTGTCTCCCATGTTTGAAATGAGTTACTCAGGTGTGAATTGCACTAAATGCGGGAGCAGTATTACCAAAAACACTGCCTACCTTAACTTTAATCTGCGTTGTTGTTTTCCTTTTTAAAACGTAAAACTTTATCGCTGCACGAATTTCGTTACTTTCCATTGTTGAGAAAGTTCTAGGGCACACAAATTCTATCAGTTCGAATAAATCCAATTTTGCGTTCTATTTTCGAAAAGATGATAGAATATAATGTAACAAATTTTGTTTGCCTGTATTTTTGTTAAGTTATCAATCTGTCTGGTATACCTATACCACTCAAATTAAGCGGTAAAAAAATTCATGTCTCGTTACAAAAGTTACGAGGAGCTCGGATTATTAAAGTATTAATAAATTAGTTTAGAAAATATAACCACTACAAATATCTTTTTATGTGAAATGCTGCCAGGTGCTGCAGGAGCTCCAAAAGAAGTACGTTCGCCTAGAGATGGCGCTGCAGTACTCGTTCTTCGACAGCTCACCTCGGCCACGCAGCGTCATGGTGACGCCTATACAGGAGACGCCGTCGCTCACGCTCAGCGAGAGCGACATGCAACCTGTAGATGTGGAGGCGGAGCGAGCGCGCACAGAACACGCCTCCAACGGACACTGCGAAGACCCGCTGCAGCTGAGGTGAGCTACTGTCGGCCTGTTCTTTGACAAATGTACTCTATATAAAGATTTATCAGATTATTTGGACTGTAGGAGGAAGTTGTGACATTTCTGCAACACGGACGAGTCCGACTAGCACGACTGGGGTATTTCACGTCCCGTAAATACTGGCGCGACGAGCTCTACTGGTTCGTGCTGCTTAGACAATCTATGTGTCCTTTGGAGAGGTGAGGAGGAGAGGAGAGGAATACAAGAAGGGCATTATATCTGCTAAAGCTCTTGTGAATTTATGGCCGTCGCATAGTTGTTCACAAAAAACATAAACGCTCGGGCTACTAAATCAATAAAAAACACAATCCTGAAAGTATATTTGGACATCAATTTATTTAAGAGTGTGACACGGACATGTAGGTTGAAGGAGACGGAGGTGGAGGCGTCGGACAATGTGTCGACGTCCAATGATGAGCTGCCCGAGACGTGGTCGGACCCGCTGCGTGCGCTGTGCCCGCTGCGGGCCCGTCCCCCGGACCCCTCCCCCTCGAGCACGACCTCGCACACCGACCACGACGAGGACCTCCGGAGCGACATGTCGCCCACCATATCGGTACTGTTTTTTTACTTCTTACATATTATTTTGCGTAAAGCAATTAAAATAGATATTATCTTATGTTATTTATTAAAGCAAATATAATAAACAGCTATTATATTATATTATTTCTTTCAGAATTATGCACTAGATGGTCTCTATCACCCCATCGATTTTGGTAAGCTTCTTGTCAAATATTTATTTACACGCGTTTAAAACGCATTTAGTTATTAGTGCAACTATCAATTACTAATTCAGACCTAATTTATTCTTAAAAATTAATATCATATTTTTTGGATACCTAAACCATGTACCAATGTATGATGTAGCAGTTGAAAACATCCTTCGTCGATTCACTACTATCGCACACCCGCGCTCAACATTACATGATGGCCCTGTCATCCAATTGATAGCTACCCCTTCCTAGAACACGATCTAAAACATAAATAATTAATCCATCTTCCAGCGGAAGTGGTGTGTGTCCCGGGCTGGGTGACGCGCGGAGCAGGCGCACGCACGCATCACGAGTACGAGGTGCGCGTGCGCGTGGGTCGCACGGCTTGGCAACTGTTGCGTCGATACCGGCGCTTCCGCGACCTCTACCTAGGCGCGCGTGCCCTCTACGGCGAGAAGGTAACTTCTACTAAAGTTGGTTGGCTTTTTATTTTACGAATAGTACGTACGATTTATACATACTATACTATTTATACATATTTCAACTAAAATTATAATTAATAATTGATCCTCATACAAACCCAATGTTATTGTGTATACTATCAGATCATGACACACTATTCTTTTAACCTATTTACTATAGTCAAACGCTCAATTAAACTAATTTATAAACAATGAATGACACATTTTCGCCTATCATTCTCAAAATGTTATCGTCTATCAGCTCGTAGTGAAAGCGTAGTATAAAGCCGCCAGTGATATTCTAAAACATGCATCCATAATAAAATTTTAGCGAGCCAATAAGTGCTATAGACCGTGGTGTTTTGCAGGTGGCGGCTATTCCGTTCCCCGGGCGCGCGCTATGGTCATCGGAGGCGCTGGCGCGCGCGCGTCGTCCACAGTTGGAGCAGTTTTTGCGGCGTCTGCTGGCCGCGTGCGCGCAGGACCGCCGCTGCCCGCTCAACGCTGAACCGCTCACACGCGAATCTCTCGTCGCCTTCTCGCCTTTCTTTCGAAAGGTACGACCCTCGCGCAGTCGAAAAAAAAGAGTTCTGGTGCTATACAATGCGTATAAAAATATGCGTAACCATAGTACCAGAATTCCGAACAAACACTTACCCTCCTTCACCTATGCCCACTACATCCTACTCACGTCTCGCTATGTGGAGCGAATCGTTGGAGATGCACTGAGGCTAGCTCACAGTCTCTTCCCCGACGTGCATTTTTTGACTACCTACAAATTATCAAGTCTCCGAAAGGACAGCTGTAACGTTAAACCCGTCATAGCAATGGGAAATAATACATTAAGCTCGACATAGAGAGCGCTGTCAAAGGCTGGGCCCAAATCCAGGTTTTGTCACGATGTATTCCTTCACCGTAAGAGCACTCATACTATGTCTAGTAAGACTCATTTGTATATGGTGGGGTTCGAACTGGACGAAGTTCGTACTTCGTTCAGTCCCACTTACACATTGCGGATTTATTTATAATTGCTGTAGAAGCAGTAATATCAAATAGTTGTATATAAATGACAGATAGTTTGGGTCAAGCGACTGCAGTGTCGCTAGTGGCCAAATTCTGCAGATTTATTTACTGTTGTTGGGATTTAAAACGATTATATAGGTGGTGTTATTGGAAAGTGTTCCTAATCTAACCCTGGTCATTTATGCACTATGTCTGATCAGGGCGTGTTTGAAAGCGGCAAGTGCGGCACCGGATGATGCCGCGCGGAGCTCGTGCGAGACGCGTTGGGGACCGAGGCGACGCGACTAGCGCGGGCGCTGCTGCTGCTGCTGGCAGCGGCGGCGCGCGTGGCGGCGCTGTTGCTGCTGCTGGTGCTGCTCACAGTACGCCGTCGTCGGTAGCGCCGAGCGCCGCGCGCACGCACCCACGCACGCGCTGCGAATATCTAGCCCGACGTAGGTAAACGCGACCTTAAAAGTGTTTATGAAAATCACGAGTTGCACTCGGTGGTAACAGAGAAAACGTGGACGAATCTGTCGCTATTACAAGCGTCTGCGGTAGGTCCATGGATTATTGTCTCGAACACCAGTGAGATTCGGAAATTACACGGAGAACATACGCGTCGCTTTTCTCAAGTATTTGCGTTGCGTCCGTGGTCGGCCTGCAACTACGTATACCTCTGGTGCATTTTTACACTTAGACAATTAACGTGTCTGTTTTATTAATTACTTAGTGTCGTATTTCTTTAGCGTCATACCTGCTATATAACTTACACGGCAGTATCGTCACTTTCTGAATAGTCTAGGGCGTAAAAGATGGTGTACAAACGCCAGTGGCCTAGTGTCGGCTGACCGATACATTATACGAATGACATTACTATTGTTTTCTTTTCTATCGAACTTGTGGGCGCACGTTAACATGAAAACGTAAGATTCGCACGCACTTAACATGCGAACACCTGTTTGTTGAATTGAATTTGTTGAATTGTCCCTGTATTATATGTGCACATACCTTTACTACGCTGTAGCATTATGTAGGTGACACCTGTATGACGTTGACATCCGACAGTACCACACGACTAGCGATGAGACGATAAGCAATTAATTTACTTTCGATAACAAATTAATTTTATCGCGTTCGATACTCGGAGCATCTTTAATATTATTGTGAAAAAAAAAACATGCAATCAAGCAACCTTTTAAGTAAACTTAGCCTATAATTCTAGTTAATGTATCTATAATTAATATATGTTATTATATATAATATAATTGTAGTTTGTTCTGTTGTTTAATTTTTATAATTTTAGACTTTTTAACAATAAAATTGAACTACGCACAATATACTTTTAAAAAAATTAACTATTTACCGCCGTAGTACATTCCATCACTAAATACGCCTATGTTATGCGCATACGTTACGGTATGCGAATAACACTACATATCTTTTTTTTTTTATTAAATTTTATTTATAGTTTTAATTTAATTTTATTTTATTCATAGACTAGAACATTCTGGTTGGATTTAGCGTGTTAAAGCTACTAATTATTTATAACATATTACGAATGTGGTACAGCTAGAATTCTAAATCTTAATTTGTAATTCGCGGCAAATATAAATAGTGAAACGAAACGTTACTAAGACTGTCACCCGCACCACGTTACAGCGCACAGGATGTTGTGCCCATGTTACATTACCACTATCGTCAAAACGGCTACTACTATACAGACGCTATAGCTATATATTCCAATAATAACTTGTGACCTTATGCAAAAGACATTTTAGGTTAGTTTATATATGTCTGTATATATTGTGTTGATATGTCTTCCTATTTTATTTTTAAGGACTATCCGGTCAGATACTGTCGACTCTTTTGTTTGTAAGTGTTAAAACGAGACAGCTATAATTTGGTACGTTTGTTTATGAATCGAATACAGTTCGGTTGTATCGTCTAATTGTAAAACGCCTTAAAGAGTGTATTTTGTACAAGTGCTGGTAACTTATTTAAGTTATTGACAAGAATTAGTAATATTAACGCTCCGATTGAAATTCAGGGGCCCATCTTAATTTTGCTTACTGGCGTCTGCCTAGGCAAAACTTGCACTAGTAAAATGCCTTAGTAAAGGCTGCTCACAGGTGTTACTAGCTTACATACTATTCTCTTACTTTATAAAGTTTATAAAAGCACTAACATATATGTATACGATACACTATTTACGGTTGAAGTACTCCAGAGTGAGTCCGCACGAGCTCCACTCGACTTGTATATAGTAAATAATTAAACGACTTTAATGTGTAGCAGTAAATGTTAACAGAACGTAGTGTAAAGAACAAACTAACATGTAATGTGACAATCATTCCAGTACGTCTATCACTTACCTTTACGAAACATTGGTCCAACTTAATCCATTTAATTCCGGTGAATTGTTTTTCTTTATTATGAAATACGCGGATTATATACATAATTTATACAATCTTCAAAATTATATTACGAGTTCATACGAACTCGTAATATAATTTTGAAAATTGTCTATAACATGTTCATGTGTCCATCTCAAGGATATTTAGGTTTATTTTTTTTTTATTTCACTTATAGAGTATGTAAATTACACACATACTCTTTTCGCAGTTCAACTGGTATAAAGTTCTCTACTCAAATAATATTTTTATTATGAAATACATAATCGGCAATGAACTCATAAAATAATTTTGAAGATTATCTATTGTTAAACAAATGACGTGATATACGACCTACTTGGCTAATTTTACTTCTCAATGCGATTGTTCCATCAAAACTAATCATTATTTACTTCTGTCTAACATCAGATGATCGAAAGATGAATACTGTAGTTATATTAGTGATAACCTACCCAATTAGGGAACTGGCGTGAATATGTAGCGATACATATATATTTACACCAACTGCGGCGCCAAAATAATGTAGTAACATTAGAACGTAATGCGAAACTTGCGTACCTCTCTGTAAACGTGTCGCGTGCACTGAGTAGTCTGGGTTTTTGTCACACACTGTATATAGGTGACACGTTAAGTGATCGGAATCGGTAAGCGGAAAATAATAATCGTGAACGGAAATGGCTCTGGGTGAATAGAATTAACCAATCAAAACTTATAATGGCGCCGCCGCCGGACGTTATTCACGTTTTATACATCATACACGTCGGCGCTCCTGATCTCTACATGCCGTAAGGTGCAGAAAGCTTTTATGATGTATTACACATTCCGCGATATGGACTCTGAAGAGATCATGTACATCCAGTCCATGTCAAAGACTAATTATTATTAATTAATTAAAATCCTACTTAAAATATAGTACCGCAGTACGACCGCTATCGAGCGTGCTCACAATATCACACGTTCTTTGTTCGTTTGCCTTTAATTCGTGTTATTGCTATCCATTTTACATGACAACTACGTAAACGAATTGATATGAAATATATATGAGACAGGGCAGTACATAATTAGCTACTTCATTCGATTTTTTTTTATTGACAGGTTGAAAGAAAGTAATTGTGTGAAGCACAAAAAATTACTAATGCCGACTTTTACTTCTTTTTTTCTCTATAAAGATTATAAATTCGAATACAAGTTAAAACTTTATCCGCGGCATACGTCTAGTGCACCCGTGGATAACGTTGGTAAGTTTATCTCCTCGACTCAAGATTCGACTTCACATTGTTGAGCTGTCATATTTTGTGTATAATACAATCATAATAAATATTTTTATATTATTGTACACACCAGCACTAATTGCAAGTGAATAAGTAAATGAATACATTTAGTGAGAAAAAAAGATATCGTAACATTCGTGAAATATTTAAATAAAATAACTAAATGTTATGTACATATATATAATAAATAATTACCAAGCTAAATATTAATATTTTAGATTTTGTGTAGAAGAAATGTGTTTTTTTTTTACCAAATTCCAAAAATAATCTTTTTTTTCCAACAAACCTTATGGTGGCTTAAATCCTTTTATACCTTTTTAAATGATAAGTATTTTATAAAAATGATTTTTCTTTCATTCTTAGGTAAAAATGTGAATATAAACTTTCAACTTCTATTTGACGTCATTCTATTTAATTTAATCGTCAATATACATTGCACAAACGTTCCATTATTTACTAACCTTCTCAGATTGTAGACCTTCACAGCTAGTGGCTGAGAAGGCTTACAGCGTATGTACGTACGTATAGTCAAATATTTACGCTTAAGCAACAATTTTTTAAAGGTTTAATTTATCAGTGTAATCTTTAAACTTTGTTAACATGTCGACCTCCGAACGGGTGATAGTTTGAAAAGCACCCGTACACTTGGTAATTCTATGATAAAGATCGTAGAATAATTGATTTGATCAATCCCGCCAAGTCCAGCTTATGTCTTAGAGGGAACTTAAGAGGCAAATGTTGTATAACCACTACTCGATTACTTCCTCCGGAATGCCTGTTCATCTACCATATCAATACAGTGTTGGAAGAGCTCTTTTTCTCGAGAGCACAAATAATACTTTAACTATTTATTATCATATATCGCTATGAATGGAATTCATAATAGTATATCATAATAGAATATAATAGAAAATATATGTGGTAAATCTTTATAAATATGTGAAGAAGGCGTATATTTTGAAAATTAATTGGTATATAATATAATCGAATTTAATAATATTAGGATTGAAAATATATGTTGTAAAACATTTATAAACGTCTAGCAATGTATACCTATTTTCTTATAAACTGAAACATATGACCGTTTAAATGACTATACTATAGTAGTGGCTGGATGGATGTACTAATTATTATTAAAACTGTTAGGAATAATGTATGAACAATAAAAATAGTCAGTACAAATTTGCACATAACATCCATTTTTTTGTTTACTATTATTTTTAGATACTTGTGATTTTTATTTATTTCAATAAAACGAGGTATTTATACACCAAAATTAGTTAATAGATAATAATTGTTATTTAACCTAATCTATTTAAATAAGAAATTTTATGTCCAGTAATTTAATTGTTCATATGGCCTTTATTATTAATACAATGGTTCTAATAGAATAATAATTAGTTGAATATGTTTAAAACAGTTTATTATAGATATGTGTTGTAGGGGCCCTAGGTGGGGATGTCACGTTGCATCTTATTTACATTTATGCGGTAGGATAAGTAATTTTAATGCTGGTAGCACTTATGGAAAGTCTATCTTTGTGCTAGGTTTCTTAAAATAAATCATCTATGTAGACTAAAATTTAAAATTAATTGTCTAAATTAATTTGATATGTTTCAACATGACGTTTAGTTGTAGCCTAAGGTTTTATTAAGGGCGCGGGTGGCTTCAATTAAAAAGAATATTGTTTAGCTATATACATCAATTTGTACTTGCACAACGATATGTTATGTTATATGAATATAGTGGATAGTCTTTGAGCTTGAGTATACAAAACCCCGTTAATTCGCCTCTCATAAAATCAGTGTTTGTATAAAATTCACTGTTCAATTTACAGAGAAATAATGTCGGCTGGGTAAACGTCTGACTGCTAGCAACAGCTTATTACTTTTATATGCTTATAAAAAAAGGAAAGGATTGAAATAAGTAGCGGTAGAGACAAACACTTTTCGTAACAACTAGGTACTACGTGTATAATGAATGTTAAATGAATGATGTATTTGAATGGACCTCATATTCTGTCTCAAATATAATAACATATAAATATGTACAAGTATAAATAATACTACATCGGGGTATGTTAATGTATAGTGCTTTCTTTAGGCTGAAATTTTATTAGTGTCGGTGGGATGACTTGACTTAGGTGAAGTTGGTGGTTTTTCACTCTTTACGAGATAGCGACAGAATGTCCCAGTTCCCATGATGCACTTAATTATTTCCTTGCCTCGATGACATGTTAATGCTTAACATCAGTGGCGTAGTGCGGATTGAACTAAACTGGGAGAAGTCGCATCGCGTCTGCGAGGTCCTTTTATAAATTTGACTGTTAGCGGCCTTTGAGAATCGAGTCTGGACAGAGGAGAGGAGTCTCTTGCGAGGCCTATCTACGCCACTGCAGCATCAGATATAAAGTTGTATAGTAGTCAATATTTAATATTAATGAAATATTTGTATTCATATAGTCGCCTACGCCGCACTGCTTTGGCATTCATTTACACGTTTAATTTAACTTTCGAAATTTAAAAATGTACTTATTTTTATTCTAATATGGCGGCATAGCGATGTTGACACGTTTTTTGAATTTTAATAACCTTGTGTCAAAGGTGGCCTTTATATAGTGAAAGAATCTGTATTTACATAACTGTTCACTAGAACAGATATACCTAATTGTTAAGCATGCGAGAATTTAATTATCTATCATTAACCAGCATAATGTGACAAAGTATTAGTTTTGTTAAAAATAATAAAACTTGAAAATTATACTTTTTTTTTATCTTATTTTCTATTAATAACTGGATATGCATTTCATCAAAATGAAAGAGATAGATTTAAATTGTTTAAGGGTTAAATAATTGAGCAGAATAGAGGGTCGGGGTTTTTTGTGGAGAAGCTTGAAAGAAGTCATCTGATAAAGATTAGAACTGACTCTGGGGTTAAGGTTTCTTCTAAGTCTGGGATCTTATCTGAGACCGAAGCTTTCTATAGCAAGTTGATGTCGCACGCTCCTCATCCCGATACCCTGAACAACGATCCGCGTGCAAGCCTAACACCGATCGTCGGCTTGAGCCGATCGGCCTTGAGTGATCTGCCGAACGTCAGTGTAGTTTGTCGTTGTCGTTGTTGACTAGTCTGGCTCTTGCGCAGCTTAAAGGGGGAAAAACTCCGGGGAAGAACGAAATTACAGTCGAGCTTGGTGCATCTGTATTAAGAGAGTTAGCTTGCCGAATTCCATCCACCGGAGCAGGCGGGATTTCGCAGAGGATTTAGCACCAGGCCACATTTTCACCATAAGGCAAGTTGTACAAAAGACACATGATTACATGAGCCGCTGTGCTTTGCCTTTGTGGACTATGAGAAAGTTTTTGGACTCCGTCGAAGCCTGGGCTCTTCTGGAAGCTTTACAGCGATGTCATGTCGGTTAGCGATACTTCGAAGTACTGAGAGCATTGTATGACGCTGCTTTTGTGTCCGTTCTGATTCCGGGAGGTCAGACAAAGCCAATACCATAGCATCGAGGAGTGCGACAGGGGGATTCTATTCCCCCAAAACTGTTCACTAATGCTTTTTAAGACGTCTTCAAGACTTTACCTCTCGCATCTTTGTTTCGCCGACGATATCGTTGTTTTCGCCCAATCGTTGCGAAAGCTTGCAGGAAATGTTGCACAGCCTAAATGAATCCCCCGACGTATTGGCCTTAGGATGAACTCGGACAAGACAAAGGTCATGTTCAACGAACACGTTCTCCCTAGGCCCGTCAACGTCGATGGTGCTATTCTTGAAGTCGTAGACGAATTCGTCTACCTTCGGCAACTATCGCAATTAAGTAGATATAACTTCTAGAAGGAAGCCGATAGAAGGATTCAGTTGGGCTGGCTTTTGGAAGCTTCGTCACATTCTCGCGTCGCCGCAGAGCTTGAAGACAAAAGTCTGCAACCAATGCGTTTTCCCCATGATGACCTACGGGCTCGAAACATGGCCCCTAGAATTAAGACAGGTCCGCAAGTTTGCGGCAGCTCAATGGGCTATTGAACGTGCTATGTTGGGTGTTTTTGTCCAACAGAATTCGTAACGAAGTCGTAAAGCAGAGAACTAAAGTATCCGATATCACGCGACGAATAAGCTCGCCGAAGTGGCAATGGGTTGGTCACTCAAACAAAAGAATAGATGGCAGACCGACATGGTCGACCGTTCATCAGGTAGGAATACGATCTCCGTGCAGTAGCCGGTCCGTATTGGATGCGAGTAGCAGAAGATCAGTCGTCTTGGAGTTCATTGAAAGAGGCCTATATCCATCAGTGGACCAATAAGGGCTGATCATTATCAGCCCTTATTGGTCCATGGTGGAATGAGGATGATGCTTAATAATATAATCGATATTAATCCTTCACATTATTACATATTCAACGTATAGTGACGCGAATCGTTGACAAGGTTTTTAGCAAGTACCATGCTGCAATGCAGCCGAATTGTTCGGCACGTTCGCAGATCGCGGTCACGTGATAACTTTGTCAAGTGTCGCGTCTCGTGCGGTTTGTAAGTGGGCGATGGTCCACTGGAAGGAAGGAGTACAATGGTCCTGCACAACTATTATACGCATGTTTATGGGGGTATGTAGTCATCAAAAAATTGCTTGTTCTCTCCTATAATATAAAAAGAAAGGTTATATCCGAACAGCTTGATCCTTTGCTATTACAGAGAGAAATCGCTCGGCATCTCCTACGTAATTTATATATGAATGTTCCGAAACATTTTCGGCTTAACACCAGTAGCGGGATTCCACCTTCGTAACGCGCACAACATCATTGTGGAACCAACTACCACTCTCGGTATTTTCCAAC
Source organism: Eumaeus atala (assembly GCA_017140195.1). NCBI lineage: Eukaryota > Metazoa > Arthropoda > Insecta > Lepidoptera > Lycaenidae > Eumaeus > Eumaeus atala. The sequence goes on from JAFELO010002000.1 coordinate 130,766, forward strand.
CGATACGACTTGGTGTTCGTAAAAAATGCCTACTCCTATTTCAAATGCCTGAAATACCTCGCGGGTGTCTATGGGTGCTGCCAGTCACCTAGCACGTGCTGATTTTTTTACACTAAAATATTTTATTTTAAGTATTGTAAAATATCAAAACAGTCGTTTAATTGAACAATTCTAATATAAATTATTTACTTCTACATAAAAATTTAATAGTTCACAGTAGAGTCAACCTCTACACACAGGAGCCGCCCCAAGTGTTGTGCAGGCGGGCGGCAGCGGCGTAGGAGAGCCGAGTATAATTGAAGAGTGCCGAGTAATGCTAAAGCGATAGTCTTCTAATTCTTTCTAAAAATTCACTCCCATACCGCTTACCACATAATACGCAATATGGAACTTTCGACCAAAAAAAATTTATTTAATTTATAGGAAGTGGTTTGTGAGAATTAAGATGGATGGATGGATTGAGTGAAGGAAACCAACTCATTTTGTATGGTGTTTCATTGCGCGAATATTTATGGGCGTTGGCTTGCAATTAGATGATTCGACATTTTTTCCTTCATTTCTTAAACAAAATTGGGTTTTAAAACAAAAACATTAATTGTGGAAAAATGCAAATAAACAACAGGTAGACCTCAATAGCTCTGGGAGCAATCCCCATTATAACCTAATTCAGCATGATTGGTTAATGTAAGTTCTTTAAGTTTCTGTCGCATACATAATATCAGCACTACGACAAAGTACATGTGCATATAATCACTAATCAGCATGTGTCAGTGACTGGCTAGGCTTTGTGGTCTCCTGTCGCACACAGATCCAGGGCACAATCGCAAAGGTGGTGTTGTTGTGTATTTGCAGTGGTTTTAGTGAGAACTTGGTACTATAGATTGGCACATCGACATACTTACGTTTTCCGCTGGATTAAGAAAAATAAGTAAGTTATGGGTATATAGATTATATATTAAGTTAGTAAGTAGTAATAAGGTATATAGATTATATAATAGATACTCTTCTTTGACCCATGATTAGGCACCCCTGCTCAGTAGTGTAAACATGGGGTGTTATCTATTTGTCTACTTTGTTAGAAATGGATGCTCTCTGTATTATCATAGTAAATTTATCAATTTGGCAAGTATGAAGTTCTCTACAAAAGGTTTAAAACATATCATACCATAGTTTATGTTAACATATATTATCTTACATTAAATTTATTTACAAATGTTATATAACATATAAGAAGGAGCATGGAATTTGATTTATCATTGTTGTCATTCAACTAATCTTCATGTCAATTCTTTATTTTACTAGACTAATTTATTTTTACTTTGAAATTTATGTGTTTGTGTGGCACAAGACAGATGAGATGCACAAGTAAATGTCACAGTTTCTTATTTAAACTGTAACATGTTTTTGGGTATTGATTGTAAACCAGTCACTCATCTGAAAAATTAAAGTGCATTTGTCGAAAGAGTCCTACAACTATAATTCTTTAGCTGTCCTATCCAACTCAAAATTTGCATAACACAAGAACTCATTTGCTAAATTATTCCTATGTTTTGGTTGGAAATCTGAGACCTTCAAGTTTAACAATTTTTCCACATACTCTTTCATGACTGCCCCTGTACACACAATAACTTTATCTTTAGCTAATAGCTTAATTGTCTCCGAAGTCTTTGTTATGCACTCTTCTGACAAAAATGGGGGATCTGCTACAACCAGGTCACATGCCTGCTTTAGATCTGCTGGTAGCTTATGTGGATGATTGTAGTCATAAAACACATAGTCTTGTTTGTGAACTTCAAATCTTCTATCATATTCTAAAAGTGTCACTGAAAATAAAATTATAAATGTTAATATAAATAGTAACCAGTATGATCATTAGTACATATTATTTGTTTGTCAAGTTTATAGTGTAAATGGGTATTATCATAATTTACAAAATTTGTAATTGGCATAACTATGTGTTACAAGCATATTACCTGTAGCTCTATGACCAATTTGTCTTTTAACTGGCACAAATAGTGTTGGACACGAAATCAAAGCTACTCTGCCATCATAAGGTGTACATTTATCTATTACATTGACTAAAACCTGAACTGTCTTCTCATCATACCAGAACTGGCTCAGTTGCTGCAAAATACAAATAGCCCTGCTGTTATTATATTGTATACATGATAGGAAACACCATATATTTTTAAGTTACTAACCCAATTCTCTTCAAATATTATGTTTTCGCTTAACTTATCATCAGATTCAAGTTTACTTAATATTTCTTGCCTTTTTTCTTGTTCTGCATAGAACTCTTGAAGTGCAGCAAAAGTTTCTGAAGAAAGAGTCGGTACGTCGTCGTCATCATCCATATTTAAGCAAAAAATATGCTTTTTAGGAAGTATTTGTTTGAAGAACTTTTAACAGTTTTTAGATTTTAGGTTACTTTTGTCGCTTTGGTTACACATTTGACGTTTCAAGCAAATTTACACTTTTTTGACTTTACGAAATCAGCCTTACTACACAGGCCAAACTTTCGGACCCTGTAGGTGAGTGGCAGAGATGTGTTCATGTTATAATATTATGTGCCTACAAGTTATGAAAGCCTGTCCGCGGGGGTAGTCACTAATGAGTCGTTGGGGGTCATAATCAAATGTTGAAGTGCAATCATTTAACAATAACTAATCTATGCCTAGTGGGTGATAGAATTAACCCCAAACTTAGGGCGGAAATATTCTCGCTTATTGGGTTTTTTAGAAAGGCCCAAATAAAATCGATAATTTTAGCGTTATTTTTATATTTAAAATGTTTTACTTTTCTTTTAAAGGCACACGTACTTTTAATATACGATATTTATTTGCGGTTCAACTCATGAGTACAGTATTTATTATATTGAGTATACCTGGCAAAGCGTTTTTGTCTTGTTAAATGAGCGGCTCCCTACGCCAGACAATGCCTCATCGGCTACTACACTACAAGGTCAGAGAAATTGTCCTGTGTAATAGGCGTTTGTCCATTACGTTTTAAATAGTCAGTAGGATCCAACTGGGGCATCTGGAAGCAACTAAGCGTAACTAATATAATTAAAAATATATGTTTAATCAGAAGATTATAAATAGAAGCAATGCAGGAAGAGTCTAAAAAAAGGTAAAAAATATAAACTTTCTGTCAATAATTAGAAACCTTATTTTAATTTGTTAAAGTATAGAGTTAATCGACACTCCAGTTGACACTCATGCCCGGTGTCAATGTCAATTGTCATTTATGCATTATGTCATTGTCGTTTGACTTACATATTTTACATTTAAAATTTTGTTTATGTTCTTAGCCTAACACTCAAACTTAAATGAAGATGAAGAATTATTTTAATGTTTATATTCATTTAGAATTAAAAAATTTATCTCAGGTATCTTAGATAGAATAGATTTTTTTATGAGACAGATGAAAACGAGCAGGTTAAGGTAATCAATTTTTGAAGTGACTACCGCCGCCCATATATATACATTTGCAAGACAGGGCGTCTGATGGACGTGTTGCCGGCCTTTAAGAAATAGTTATACTCTTTTCTTGAAGACCCCTAAGTCGTATGGGATCTGAAATATTGAGGGGGCAGCAGGTTCCAAAGACGTACAGTGAACATTTCTTCCAACCAACCAATCGACGAAAGGTTCGAGCTATCCGGAAATAACTTGGTCGTCCACGTCTTGAGTCGCTCTAAGTTTTATAACGTCTCCGGCCGGTCGGCGGCCGGACCTTATAAAGTTCCAGCCGATGGGCTGGATTGAAGTACTGCTTCCCCATACCACCCAGCCTCTTTGACACTAGTACAGCTTTCCTTTCCTAACGACCGTACTGAACGTTACTAGATATGTCGACATCAAGTATTCCACATACTAGCTGATGCCGATAGGCAGGTGTTTTGGAAACGCGGATAAACGACGAAGGATTACTTTTTAGCGGTAACCGAGCATAATTGTGTGTATAAGGAACGCTTTGTGCCAAGCTCGATTAAAGGCCTTCGATACATTCAGACTAACCGCCAATTCCTCCCCTTGGTTTCAACCGCCTCCGCCCATCGGTGCGTTTAGTAAATAAGAAGACCACCAGCTGAACGTCCGCGGCGGAAACCGTATCGGCGTTCGCTAATTATTTGATGATCTTTTAAGTATCGCAAGAGCTGGCAGTTGATAATGGATTCCATAATTTTGGATAACAAAGGGGTTATATACGGTTAATAATAAATAGGACGGTAGTTGGATGGATCGGTACGTTCGGCTTCTTCCTTAAAAAGTCGATCAGGTATACTAAAGCTATCTTCCAAGAGCTGGGGACTGTGCCAACAGAGTAGAAGAATCGGAAAAGGCACTTCAACACCGTAACACATTCGGTACGATGCCACAATGTCCTTTGAAAGAAGTCCTTTACGCACGGCGCTTTGCTGGAACATAATATCCGGCATCGAGTGACCACACCGCGGGATAGTAGACGGTGGATTTGCCGCCAATCAGTATCGAATAGGACAGAATGAAAAGTGCCATTCCCTGAAGCACCACCACATTAGGGACAGACTCCACAACTGCGTCAGGGTTATCCAAGAACGAACGCATCCCATCCCAATTTGCTGACCTATAGTGTCAGACGCGATGACGACCTACAAAACCCGGCCCTGGTTTACGTCTAACCGGCACTGTACTACGTGTCAGGCAGTGGTCCGACGAGCCCAAAGAAGTATTGTTGGAAACCAGGTAGCTGTCCGGATGGGAGGTCAACAGAAGGTCCAACAGGGAAGACGTATGGGTTTCCACGTCGGTGAAGTTCGTGATGGACGTTAAAATCACCAAACATCACGATGTCTGCGGTTGGAATCTGTTTCAGCCTGAGCATGAAAACACCTGGGAAGGATTCTCCAGCTACTACGTTGCTGGGCCTGGGGTAATCCATTTTTAAAATGTGATGCCATGACATGGGGGTTTTGGGCCTACCGGAACTCTCACAAACCGATCGAAACGCGACATTGACGTTTCCTTACGTTGTACTTCGGACGTCATGTGAGAGAGATGTACTTCCCCGTGCGCGCCTGCCCAATTCGGCTGCATACAAATTGAATGAAGTGTGCGTTACCTCTCAAAAATATTCTTACTTAGTTTTTAAGTAATGAAACTATACTATTATGTTATATATAAATACATATCTCTTTAGATAATATAAACTTTGCAGAATATGGAGTTGGAAGAACTTAGAGTAAAGCCACTACACAAATTTCCTCAATATCTAACACAATGTTGCGACCTTTTAAACGAAGAGTGGCCACGAAGCAAAACTGCAAGAATGATGTCATTAGAAGCGTCCAATGACAAATTACCCACAAGTCTTATCTTGTTAAGTGGAGAGTCCTTGTTGGGGCACTGTAAGCTTACACCTATACCAAGTTTACCAAAAAGTTGTTTTTTAGAAGCTGTAGTAATAAAAAAATCAATGCGAGGTAGAAAATTAGGAACGCATCTAATGACATATGTTGAAGAGTATTGTAAGAATATATTGCGGCTAGATATGGTTCATTTGTCTACTAAGGGCCAAGAGCAGTTTTACGCCAAACTAGGGTATGAATTATGTCCACCCATTTCTATTTATGGAAATAGTATTATAAATACGACCAGCCCAGTGTTATCCAATTCAAAAAATACTACGACATACATAGAAGCTACTAACAATAACGCCCCTCTACCGCCACCTCCGCCGAAACCTCAAGCCATTATGAGTAGCGCAATAAAAACGAGTAAAACTTATATGTGTAAATATTTAGTTACGTGCGAAGGTGCAGGTAAAATGTCAAGCTAGATATAGAAAAGGCTGAAGAATCTGTAAAAATATACCACATTGAGGTAACAAATGAAACGTAATAAAATAAGATGAACAAGTATCATCATCAGTAGATCAATATGTATCACCACATCGAATGTTGCCATTTAACATCCTGATTGAAATTAAATACGAGAACCAAGTGCCATTTACGCGTGTCCGCCTTTTTTGCTTTCTTTTACTGGTTAGGATGTTGCAAAAACTTATTAAAATATTTTTTGAATGTTAAATGAGCATAATAAATAAAGTTTTGATAATTTCTATGTGTTAAATGAGAATAATGAATTAAGTTATGCTCCACAAATGTCTCATAACAAATATGTTTAATTTCTTTTTGTGTTTTTAGATAAATAAATTTATTAAATTATATTATGTAATTTAGATATCCCTGTTTCTCACAACTAATGTTGGGTTTTTGTGTTTCTCAAATACATGATTTTACACAACTTGCTGCTTGCATGCTTGTTGAGGATAAAATGACAAACAAGAATATTTAATTAATTTATTAAAATTTAGCCTTCTCCAAGAAATCCTTGGCACGCTGTCGTATGCTCTGTATGTGGGCTTCATCGCCGTTTTTCTCTTCTATTTCGATCCACTTTTTGTACAAAACCTTCATCTTCCGCGCTGGCAGCTGTAGCGACGTCAATCGCTCGAGTACTTGTCTAAAGAAAGAAACATTACTTTTAAGACAATATAAGAGTAACAATACCGTGAGCTTTGTTAGCGCCATTAGATCCAGGCTTAAGGTCTGCAGTATATAATAACCAAAAATTACAAAATATTTATTTTTATTATTATTAATCATTCTTATTGATAACAAATAATAAAAATTAAGGAAAATAAAAATGTCATAAAAACGGCTGTACCATGATATGAAAGTCTGTCAATAGGGAAGACTATAATATGTTGAAAACGAAATCTATAATAGCTTTTACATTGGTAAATTTGAAATTTAAAACAGTCGATCGAATTTCGTTAGGTCACACCATCTTGACAGCTATGTGTTACAGTGACGTGCTCTAATCTAATGTATGTTATGGGACATCGAAAGGGTTAGGTTAGTATCCTAGGTCCTAAATGACAACACACCATAGAGGAAAATATCCTAACCTCATAGTCACTTCGGCCTTATTGAATCAAATATATTTTAATCTTAGGCGTGATGCGTACGTACGTGCAGGTTCGTGCGAAGGTGGAGTCTTTGCAACCGGCGTTTGTACGAATATAGTTATGGAAGTGGTGAAGGCAAAGCATGCTCCGTCGTCTCTGGTACAATGAAGTAGCGTGAAACTGTATTTGTATGTATCTTAAACACGTATGTAACTGTCACTCATTCATCTTACGCGGATACAGTATAGCTATGCTTTTGACTTGAACTCACCGCGCCTGGTCCACGAGGCCGGTCTTGAGCAGCACGTCGAGGTACGCGCTGGCCACGTCCACTCGTTGCGGGTACACGGCCAACACCTGCTCGAACAACGCCTCCGAGCGCTCGCGCTCGCCTACCGATCGCTCCAGCTTCGCGAAGTTCACCAGCAGGGTTACGTCTGAAACACAACACAACCAACAACTAGATGTAAAAGTGATAACGGGCGGCATCGGGTTTTAACATGACAAACATGAAGACATATAATAAGGACTCCTTTAACCCGTCACTTGGTTCGGCCGGGCATTTTTATGATTTCTGTTTCTGCGGATGTTAATGGAAGCCTGTAGTCTTCACTATGATTATAACAATCACAAACCAAAATGTTCGATACTCCTGACTTGAGGTACAGTAAAATTGTAAGGTTCCATCACCTGGCCGTGGTATAACACAGAAATTTATTGCATGTACCGTAATGTATAGCACATATTACTCACGTTCTTTCTTCTCCAACGCTGTCAGTCCCTTCTGCATGACCTGTCGCGCCTTGTCGAGCAGACCGGCGCCGTAGCAAGCGGCTCCGGCGGCTCGGTACACGTCTGCGGATCCTCGGTACCTCCTCAGCATCAGCTCCACCACGCTGGACAGCTCCTGCGTCTTGCCCGTGTCCACCAGTATGTCTAGCAGCTTAGTGTGCACCTTGTACGTGTCGTTCATTTTGAGAGCGTCCTCCAGTGTCTTTTGTTGCGATTCCTAATTAAGAGACGCGATGTAAGTGATGAGTTTTCAGTGAACATTTATGAGAAACAGGTATCTTTAACCGTAGGGACACTGGCGTATTAACATAACCCTACATTGATTTGCGATAATTCTCATGATGACACTAAGTTATTTACTAAGTCACAAATATCACTTAGTAAATCTTTTTTAAAAAACCTTTTAATTTTATTTAAATTATATATTCGCGGCCAAATTCAAGCCATAAGCCGACAAGAGTTAGCAGCAGCTGCCAAGCGCAATTCACTGTGGTCCTCCATATCAATGGTATCTCTACACATAACACCCGCACGTAGCCAGGCGACTGACTCGTACCTTGTTGCCAAACCGATGCTCCAGGTTCAGAAGCGCGAGCCATACGTTGAGGCGCTCCGACTCCTCGCGGAAGTTGATGGTGGCCAGCGCCTTGCGCGCCACCGCACGCGCCTTCTCTATTTCCGTCGCCTGTCAGATTGTCGGAAGAAAATTATACAACAAACAAATTTTATTGTTAGTACTAATACACATTGAAATGAAAGGTCTACAAAATAAATTATCATCAGTCGCAGGCATGAGAATACGAGAAAAGAAAAAACAAGTGTCGAGTATTGTCATGTCATTGCGAAATTGATTAAAAACAATTTTCGTATACTTGATGAATATTGGACTTCAGTTATTTTCATCAGTACGTTACGATGCATTTCATTACACGATACATTGATTTCGTCATGTAGTTCAAGCTTTTTTCTGGGCTACGGTGTCGTTATGCACCTCTTTAGGAAACACTTTATTTTTATCACTTAACCACTTGTTTAAATATCTCGAAGCTCATTATTTTTTTCAACTTGTTCCTGTAATCTGTCAGCAATATTTATAAATATTTCTCTATCATCAGTAAATACCAGTTACTGACCTGGAGATGGAACGCCATGTACGCTATCCACAGCTGGCTGCTGTCTGGAGTGGCCAGCAGCGCTCGCTGAAACTGCTCGTTGGACCGCGGCTGCGTCTCGCTCTCTATAGCTCTCTTCTCCAAATCCCGGATCCTCTGTTCTTCCTCTCTCGCTTTCGCCACCTTCTCGGCAGGTGATAACTTTTTCCGTTTCTTTTTTGGCTTCTCTTCCTCCTGTTACCGTTTTATATTACCATCAGTCCAAGTGTACAATTTTTATACAAAATTTGATATTTTATAAAATATAATCCAACTTCCGATTGGTTGGGTGTCGCGGAACTCCGGAGAACCTAACAGCAAGAGTAAAGTTAAAAAAAATATATTTATAAGCATAAAAGTATACTTTTTGCAAGTAAAATGGTACAATTCAGGTGGTTTATTCAACTTACCTCTTCGTCGCTGCTGCTGGACTCCTCGACTTTGTCCACGCCTGAAACATTATCTATGTTACCCAGCCAAAAGTCCTTAACACTGGGCACTTCTATTACTGGCTGTAAACTATCTAACACATTAATTTCTTTACTCTTGACTTCTTTTCGATCTTTTCTTTTTGGCTTAATATCATTGTTTTTCTCTTTAATTTCTTCAGTTTTTTCTTCATTACGTTTTTTCTTTTTTTGTGGTATAATTGGTTCAACATCAACAACCCCTTTTATTTTCTCCGATTTAATTTTTTTATCAATTTTGAATTCTACATTCATCTCTTTTAGTTTATTTTGTCCTTCTTCTAATGCCTTTGTTAATTTGACAATACGTTCTTGTACCACAATTTTTTCCATGTGCATAGCTGTATGAAACTTCTTATTTTTTGCATTTAATCCATTTTCTTCTATTTTTGTTATTTTCTCTACTACTCTTTTGAGACGATGAGTTCTAGCTTTAATTGCTTTTATTAAAGACACAACACGTTTTTTTAATTTTTTCTCAGTAACACAATCCGAAAAATCTATGAGATGTAAATCTTCAGGAGCCAGGACTTGGCATTCCTCTTGTAAATCTGTTTCTATAGCGTCATTTTCTTTGCTAGATGCTTTGTTTTCTTCATATGTTTCATCCGTTTCTTCTTCTACTTTTTTACTTTTTTTATTTTTCTTCTTTTTATTTTCTATGCCCTCGTGATGTGTTTCGTTTTCTTCAACGTCATCTTCTAATTTTGCCTTTTTCCCGTTTCTAATTTTTGTGTCTTCGTTTTGCCTTTTTGTTGTATTCCTTTTTGCCTGCAAATGGAAATATTGATACAGCTCTGCAGGAAAGTACACAAGTCTATTGGAGTCTCTTCAAATAGTAACAAAATATTTAGAAATTCTTCAGCAATAAGTTAAGACGGCACGATAAGATTCCCTTTAACGACATTACCCGGCAGTAGCGATTCCGAATTGGATGTTCAATGAGAAAGGGTTATCTTTAACTTTAACAATTCTGTCGAGTGGATTTCACAGTAGCTCTCTACTCACCTCCGGGTCGAACGGCGCCGTGGTGAGGCTGGCTGACATCCTTTTCTCTTGCGGCTTCACATTCAGTATCGTGCACTTCACCTGAAAAGTATTTTACCATAAATTTATAAAATGTAAATATGCCTTAAATGGACTGCTATAAGAATGGACCTTAGTATTTCGCGACATAAATAATTGGACGTACCGTCAAAGACTACACAAGATGTCTACCAAGCACACTTCACCAGTCATTACTTTATTTATACATAATATATAGATTCACCGTGGCTTCGCCCTTGAATAAATTGTTACAAATTATACACAAAAACTTTCCTCGGGAATCGCTCTATGTACTAGTGAAAACCACATGAAAATATGTTTATATAGGTTTTTAGAAAATTTATCACATACAGACAGACAGCTTCTGGGGGCCTTGTTTTATAATGAGCATATATTTTTAAGCGAGTTAATATGTTGTGTGTCTATATGTATTCCGTGTCTACTCACAATTTGCGCCAGTTGGAAGACGTCGGCGAGGTTGTCGACGCGCTCTGACGTCGCGAAGTTGCGCGGCACGTATGCTACCACATCGTTGAAGAACGACACCAGCAGGTAGTCGCGAATGTACTGGAAGTTCAATGGAGTACACGAAGTCAGTTGTTACCTACTTAAATTATCTGTATGTCGCGCAGGAAGAGGTGGATATTTTTGAAGATCAATATGTGTCGCTAATAGGATACACTACAGTCAGTATCAGGCCTAAATAGGAGTAGACTTTCTCACACATGAGAGTTTCAGATGACTCATATTGGGATGGGTATAAAAGCATTACACTTTCTCTGATATACGGTCACTGGACGTTGCCGTTCTCAAGTCTAGCTAGGTAATAACTACAGCTGACCACAGCAACGTTTCTTACTCATGCGATACCAGCCTGAAGGAATGGTTACGAACATCATGCGGTTGTGAGCTGCAGGATACATGCGTCCCATAACCAATATATACGGAGTCGAATGTAATGTCCGGATGACAGCCAGAAAGATGATTAAGTCACTCATGAAACATATATAAACATGGTGAAACATATAGTGGGCACACGACAGAAAATAACATGCGTGAAGTAGGTATCAGCTGTCACAACTACCATATTAACACGCCCTACACGATATGCATGAACAAAACGAGGATGCTCTAACCGCTAATGGAAAACAAGGACTATATATATGCAGAATTTTTTTACAACATAAGTAGGAATATCGATATGTCCTAATTATTCCGCCTTACCTTTACAACTCCGGTGTAAGCCTTCCCGACCTGTGCATCCTCGTAGCTACTTAGCAGCTCCAGATCTGGCTGCAGGAGCGAGGGCTTCAGCGTCAACACCAGCTTGTGTTTCTCCAGGTCCACCTGCAGCACGCGTCCGTTCACCTCCTGCCCCACCTATGGACATACCTCCTTATCCGTTAGCCACATACAAGCCATACATAGTATCTTGGTGACTGGCAGCCATGTCATGTCACGTCATACTGGTCCAAAGTCCAAATCGTACTACAATTTTTGTATTTTTATCATTATTAAATCATAATAAATTAATTAAATGTAATAAAAGTTTAGGTAATTTAAAGGTGACAAATGTATGGAATGGAGCGTCTGTCAAAAGAGTTTGACACTAGTGAATTGTAAATTGACATAAAATGGATGAATAGAAGATATCTGTTAATCTAAACTATACAACGATATGCTAGATCTCTAAATCTAAAAACAGATCTAAATTATCCCGATTGTATTTCCTTTACCAACTGTTTCGATATTTAAATCTATTAATTAAATTCCCTATACTATACACACATACATAACTATAATTGTCAGATAGAGGTGCCACGCTTAGCCACCATACAGCGAAAATAGTGTAGTGAGGGTCAACTCTTAATCAGCAACATAATATCATCATTATCAGCCCGATCTCCTGCTACTCGCATCTGCCCCGGCCGCAGCTCGACGTGATCGCGACCTCCGACTTGGCCTGTCTACATAACATATGCGAGTTTTCATTTACCTTAAACTTTGTCATCAACGATTTAGAGTCGCTCGCCTTCTTGGGGTCCACGTATGTACCCGTCTCCGCCACGTGGGACACGGGGACGATCCCTGCACAATAAACTGGCTGTCAATCAGGGAAATGGATGAGGAAGGGGAACAAATCAGTACCATTATAACTAAGCGAATGTTAATGAGAGTCGGTAATTATAAAATTGCTCGGCTTGATCGTTCGACCTCTTAGGCTATAAAAAGCTGGTCATTGGCAAAGTTACGTGTAGACCACACGACTGAAGGAAAACTGAATACAAACTTATCTTTATTTCTATATGGGAGGAAAAGAAAAAGGAAACAAGTACTCGCACCTTTCTCTCTTGCCCCCACTCACTTTTAATCTCTCTCAAGTTAGTCTCGTTTTCGTAACGCTTTCGTCGCGCGTGCACAGACTTTCTGTGTAAGTAAAGAAGTTTTATTTCAAAGATTACCTCTGAGCCGGCCGACGTCCACCCGCAGAAAGTAGTCGGCGACCTCGGACACCGTCGCGCTCACGAACTGCCCGGCCCGCAGCTCGACGTGATTGCTTCCTTCATCTACTTTCTTCGCTTCATCTTCTGTCTTTTTATTTTTCTTCTTTTTCTTCTTTCTATTCTCTCCACTCTCGTCATCACTGTCGACGCCATTTTCTATCTTGTCAGCATTTCCACCTATTGCGTCTTCGTTTTGCCTTTTTGCTGAACTTCTCTTGGCCTGAATTACAGAATATAATATGGCTAAGACAGCATTGTAGGTATATATCAAGAAGTAACACCAGCAAGTAGTTACTTATCCTGCTGATGCTACTAATAACGTATCTCCTTTGCCTTACGTAGTCGGGTGAATACAGAAAGTTTGTATGTGTGTTCGTTATTGGAGGATGTAGCGTCATGCACTATGCATGGCACTACCTCCTCCTATGCAGCATGGCACTACCTCTTCCTACGGTACGTTACTCTCCTCCCCTTGCCCAGTGGTGCCGACCATATTCTGTCGCTAACCTGGCCGCACCTCGTGCTACATGTTTACACAACTGTGCTCACCTCCGGGTCGAACGGCGGCGTGGTGAGGCTGGCCGACATCCTCTTCTCCTGCGGCTTCACGCACAGTATCGTACATTTCACCTGTAAAGTATTTTATAACATATTTATCATCAATTCTTATTTATAAAAACTAAATGATATAACAGATCTCGCACAGTAAACCCTCACCTACATTTGAGCGAGTCCTAAATCGGCTTGTATTTAAACTATTTATCAGTCGGTATATATATCTCGTACAGGCATTCTGGACTGTGCTACTGCTACATGTGTGTAGGTCACCAATGCAAGTTTTTAATGATGTCCCGTCAACCCCACGCGCACTTTGTTTATGTTACTATAGTGCCGATTGTGGCTTAACCAAATTTCACCATTTCTGTGGTATAAATAATTGATACTTATTTTTCATTTATATTTGCACATTCGTGATAAGTAATGTAAGTAGATAACTCAGATTTTATTTACAGGTAAGTAAGTATTTTTATTTAAGCAGTGTGATCACTGGTTTAATCATTTAATTTGTAGATCAGCGCTAACATTTGGTTTGATAGTCGGGGAAGGAAAGTGTTTCGCTTAAACAATGTTTATTTAAAACCGCGTTTACTCACAATCTGCGCGAGATGGAACACGTCGGCGAAGTTGTCGACGCGCTCAGACGTCACGAAGTTGCGCGGCACGTACGCTACCACGTCATTGAAGAACGACACGATCAGGTAGTCGCGAATGTGCTGGAAACATGTTCAATTATACACATACTGCCCTCCTGGTTGTTTTCGCAGCGATACGAGAAATCTTTTAAAAAAGTGGTTTTTCATTTCTAAAAGAGAATAATCTGAGAAATCTCTGGTGGTGAGGATGCCTGTGTACGTCGGTGGACACTTACCAATAGGTGACCCGATTTTTCGTTAACATTTGTGGTTTTAGAAGTTAAGACAACCCAAAAGGGAAGGGACCGGTAACAAAGAGCAATGCAGCTGCAGACAGTACACCGACGGCAGCGGGCGCGTGCGAGCGAGGGGTGTTCAGGTCACGTGGCCTGTCACTGGTGGAGCACTTTACTGTTGAATGACCTCCCCTCTGATAGTTAGGCCATTTTTAGTTTTCACTAGTAAAGTGATTTTTTAGAACATCTGAATATTTTAGACGATATATTGTAGTAAAATTTAAACTATAGAATGTATAGATGACGCTTCAACGCTATCTATAATAGATAGCGCCATCTATATAGACCTTCAGCTAATTCAACGTGCCATAGACATTTTCATCCATGTGTGTATTGGACTCATATTCTATGAGTCACATCACATTCCATATTATGTGAACTGGACTAGAACGCTTTTTCTTACCTTAATGATTCCGGTGTAAGCCTTCCCGACCTGCGCATCCTCGTAGCTGCTCAGTGGCTCCAGATCTGGCTGCAGGAGCGAGGGTTTCAGCGTCAGTACCAGCTTGTTCTTCTCCAGGTCCACCTGTAGCACGCGCCCGTTCACCTCTTGCCCCACCTATCGACACACGCTTTATCCGTTAACTGCTTACAACCCACACACACGTGCGGCCTCAATACCAGCGTTCTGGCTCAGTGTACTAAGCGTACTACAGCCCGGTGTTAATAAATACAGTGTCAATGACGTCGGCGCTATTGAACTACCCACACAAGTACACGTAGCCTAGATGACGTCATATCAGAGCTTTGGTACACCGGGCTAACGAGATTAAACAACCAATAAAAATAACTTTTTAAACTGCAAATGTCAAACCCTTTATGATAGTTTGTACTACATGTTTAGTCTTCATTACTATAGTTCCATTAGGACGATCTTTTTTTTTGATGCGGAGAAACGCATTTACGCGCCTTCACCGGCCCCGGATGGGGTCCAGTTGTGTGTGGGACTCGCGGCACATGATAGTGCCGAATACCCACAAAAACCACCGCAAGTGCCATCAGAGCCGCCCTTGGTGAGGTGCCCCGGAAATACAACCATCAGGGCACCTCGGCGGCTAGTCAACACTCTAAGGGACCACTTCACCTCCACAGATGGGGTTGCCCAGCACTACAGGACAACCCCACCGACTTTGGGACAGTGAAATGGGGTGAGGTTCCCATCCTCGCCCCTTGCCCCGTGCGCAAAAGCGCCACCTCCTGTTGTTCTTAGGTCCCCTCTTCTTATAGCAGGGGTACCGAGAGCGATTCCTCCTCCTGATCTTCAAGCCCCCTCTTCTTATAAGAGGGGTGCAAAGATCCCCCTCGGTTCAATTGGCTACACCTGGGTTCACCCCAGGCTACTAAGCCCTACCGCCACGACAAGACTTGAACCATGGTGGGGATTAGGACGATCTACTGCAGACATGGTTAAGTAAAGTTAATGGTGTATGGATTAATTTGG
Source organism: Eumaeus atala (assembly GCA_017140195.1). NCBI lineage: Eukaryota > Metazoa > Arthropoda > Insecta > Lepidoptera > Lycaenidae > Eumaeus > Eumaeus atala. The sequence goes on from JAFELO010002000.1 coordinate 146,611, forward strand.
TAAAGATATATATTACAATCTGGAGTAACATACAAATATTTTTTATCCCAAAAGAATTAAATGTTTCCCACTTTAAATCGGATATAATTTACGCGGGTAGAACCGCAGGCACAGCTAGTTTCAACAAAATACATACGTTTTTTAATATAGAGGAGAGTGTGAAGTTTTACTTTAAACTAGCGATCTGCCCTGGCTTCTCCCGTGAATTACATGGCGGTGCGTACACGGGAATTGCTATATATTGCTATATATTGAAAAAGTCGATCGACATACAGACAAACAGCTTTTGGGACTTTTATAGATTACCTTAAACTTCTTGGACACCTTGGAAGAGCTCGGCTTCTTGGGGTCCACGAATATACCGGTCTCCGTCATGTGACACAAGGGGATGATGCCTGCAAGTAAATTTTACGATAATTCGTTCCATCATGTGAGACAAGAGGATTATACTTGCAAGCGACAGATCCTATTTTTGATAACAGTAAATAAATTGAATAATTTGTAATAAATAATTTTTTACTTCAGATGCATGGAACGGAATGTCTGCGGTGACTGAATTTGAATTAAATATATATTAAGAGATATCTATTTATGTGTAAATTAGAAAATCCAAAATCGACATTTCAGATTCCATGTTGCTTCTCAACTGGTTCGATATTTAATATAAGCCATTTAAGGAAATTTCCCTGAGTAAGTCAAGGAAATTTGGATAAAATTTTCACGAATATCATCCTAAACCAAAAGTGGGAGGTGAAAGTTGCTATAGCAAGTAATGATATAGGTTCTGGCAAGATAGTATAGCGCTGACTGTTGATGCGCACAAGTACGAAATATGGTATCGGAGAGGTGAGGGGGAGACGCGGGAGGGTCACACCTATCGGGCGGGAGTTGTGACAAGTTCTGCAGTAGTACACACGCGCGGCTAGTCCCTCCACTACTTATTCATCACATGGCGCTACAGTTGCGTGCCGGGATCTGTGCTTTTGCATTTATTTTCCTGCCCAATTATAAAGTTATTCAAGACTAAAGGCTCACCCTTCAGCCGGCCGACGTCGACCCGGAGCAAGGTGTCGGTCACTTCCGACACAGTCGCCGTCACGAACTGACCCGGCTGCAGTTCGCTCAGGCTGAAGTACTTCTCGGCCAGTATGTGAAGCTCGTCGCTCACCGAGTACAGCTGGTCCGCAAGGTGGTAGCACAGCACTCGCACTTTGTGCACGCTACCTAATAATGACATATACGTAGACAATAAACATAGATGTGTAGCAAGATGAATTAGTTTTATTCTCACAAGTAACAGTGTCCACTATAGGAGGGTCCAGCCACCCAGACTATAAACGCGACCGCCGGCGAACCAAATTGACAACGGTCCGTGAAACTACACTTGCAACTGTACACGGAGTACGGTGTCTCAACTGTCCGTCACTATAGCCACGCCTCTTTCAAACCAGTCAGGTCTACCGACCCGTCCTGGCCGCCCAACTTAAAATACCTACACGGTGCAAAAGACTTGTGCACTGCACATTTCAAATATGAAAATTAAAATAATGGCACGCCCTTTGAAATGTTATAAACTAATTCTAAAAATATGCATTTGGAAATACGTAATAATATAGTGGTAAGTAATGAAAATCGGTCCTCTTGACGTTCATTGGAAGGGATTTTTTTTTTGGATTTTTTTTTTATTGGATTCCAAACAGTGGATTGATAAGGGATGCCAATGATGATGATAAGTAATGCATATGAGAAAACTGTACCTTAAAAAAATGTGCACACACCGTATTTTCACTTGGTAACCACAACAAAGTCTTGTTTGTAATAATTACAGCAGTGCATGCGTTTATTTACCTTTCCTGATCGAAATGTGCAGTGCTTTGTCCCATGTACTTCTTTGTCTAAAAATTATATTTTGGGCGGCCGGGAGAGGCCTCTCCTGGCCGCCCATATATTCATCCCATATTCTCAACGGCCAGGGAAACTACAATCGCAGCAGCCACCCAGGCGCATACTGCCGCGTGTACTCACCGACAGGGTAGGAGCTGGCGACAACGTCCTCATCAGACAGATTCTCGTCCACTCGTATCCGGCGCAGACTGAGCAGGCCCAGCCCTTTGTCCGCCAGCTTCAAATACACCGACCTACCCATTATCTTCATCACCTGGAAGCCGACCACCAGATACACTTGCCGGTACATACATTGGTAAGTTATCGTTATTGTCGGCCGACGGCCCGCCGCAGCAGTGGTAACGTAAGCGCGTACGTCTAGCGCGTTAAGTCAGTTCGAATCCCACCCGTCATTGCTGTTTATCTATGTATATGTAATAGGGGGAAAAAATAGCAATCGGAGCCTTTTTTACGAGTACCGACGCTCATGAACGTCCACATAGTTACTATGCTGATGCTTTGCCCTCCTTCCCCCCACCCCCAATGGGCTCCCGGCTACTTACAAACCACACGGTTTTACTTTTACGGCGGCAGCATGTGAACGAGAGGTAGCTCCCCGGTCGTGCCGGCCCAATCCCGTTGCACAGCAGGATGTAGTGTCATGCACTATCCATGGCACTACCTCCTCCTGTGCAGCATGACACTAACTCAATATATATATAATCCTTTAACTATAATAAAAATATTAAATATATAACATTTCTGAAATTAAAAAAAAATAATTAAATCTATTTCCATTGTGTAACATCTGTAACACAAGTCCTTAAGTCACTTAGCACAGGGCTTAGGTCAAGGTCAACGTGGTTAAGTCCACAGTTTATTATTGTTGTTGTGAAACATTTCCGTGTGGCACATCACTAGAGCAGACTAACCGGTGCGCGCTCACCTGCGCCTCCTCCACGATGTCTCCGTCGCTGAGCTGCTGCTCCACCTGCAGGTCGGGCCGCGTGGAGTCGAACACGCCCTTCATGGTCAGATACGGGATGTTGCTCGGTGGTATGGAGTACAGCAGCCGGGCGCGGATCTGGACGAGCATCATCATTTAGTGTCCCTTCAGGCGTAGATATTCTTAGCCGAGACTTAGTTCGGTTAAGGGGCCCGCTTTTTTTATATAATATGAAATTCTTATCTTTCGCACTATTAAAGACATTACCTATTTGCTCAGCGATATCTATTGGCCCGTCCAAGATCTAAAAGTAGATGTTACCTTTTGTCCAAGAGTGGGCTTCTTTCCTCGCACCGTGTCGACCTGGTGCCGCTGTATGTACGCGGTGACGTTGTCCAGCACGTGGCCTTCGATGCCGTTGTCCAGAGGCTAACACCAATTATATTTATTATGTACATACAATTCATAGCCCCTTTATGACATGGATTTCCCATGGTGATGCAACATCATGCATGAGAAATGCAGTTGTCTTGCCGTCTTTATTTCATTTATGTGCAAAGCATGATACATTGGGTAAATAAAGCAGGCATGACTATTAATCATAAATAAAAAACATGGTTCAAAGGTTTTGCAGCAAAACGGTATGTTTTTTTAAATGATATGTGTGTACCAACATTTTTTTGAAGTAAAACATCTGATTTGGGTAAAGCTGAGTGAGCTAAAGAGAACGTTAGAGACCAACAAAATTTGACAGTTATACTGGGTAGTGAGAATAGAAACGGAGAGAGTTATGAGTCATATATTACTGTAGAAGCAAGAGAGAAGTGTAGAAAATTTTCTTTCTCTTTCAGCTAGTTAGGTTTCATATAATCATACAAGTTTCACTTCGGTCGTGTGAATGCACAATCGTATTTTTTTTAAATTTGTCTCACCAGTTACAACTTCTATCATCGACATTTTATAGTATAAACGAAACTTGATATTAAATAAACTACAACATGAATTTTGGTAATAACTTCGTAATTTATCTTGCTACATATATTTTTGTCTGAAATGTCGATTGAATGAAAAGTGAAACATATATAAAGTACCTTATCAACAGTGAACTCGAGCGCAGTCCCCGGCAGGAGGGCGCCGTTGGTCGGCGCGTGGCGCTGCACCGCCCTCTGCAGGTACTGCAGGTCGCCACTGAGCGTCACCACGCTGCTATCCGGGGACGTGGACACCGACTTGATGACGCACCAGCACAGCCCACCCGGCACTGTAGGCGAACAATAAATTAGTGTTGTTTTAAAACCTACAAGTTACTTCCTAGCTAGTAGTTGACCTAGCATCATCATCACAAATTAGGTAAGAGTGAAATTATAGTTACAACACAGATAAAAATTTAAATATTCCGAAAATTGATAATTTATATTTATATCGTAGAAAAAAACCACTACAAACTTATGTAGTGGTCGAAAATAGAACCAAATGACGGCTGCCATACCACATGTACACTTCACCTAGTCGAAACCTGTTGGTGAGGAATTTCCTCCTCTTTAAGTACAATTGCTATTTGCCTAATTCTTATTTTTTGCAGGTTATTCTATTTGTTGTCTGGCCTAATAAACATTATTTCGACCACGTGAGCTTTCAAACAAAAAAGAAAGGACGAAAACGTTCCATTAATTTAAATATTACCTCCATAGAGTTAATATAGGAAATGGATGCCATAGGCGACTGCCATGACGGCGACTAACCGTCTTGGTGAAATAGAGATGAAAAAGCAATATATCATTGTCCTTCTAACCTCGCATGGGAATTGCGCAGAGAGAAATGAATGATAAAAGCGAAACAGACAGTGCACTATATTTCCTGTATCTTTCGACTTAGACGGTCGCGTTTTTGGCTTTTTTCTCTTCTCTTTCTCTGTAACAAGGCCACAGACAGCAATTGAGATACACATCTTACACTTATAATATTCCTCGTTTCTGTTGATTAATTATAAAGTGAAAGAGTGCAGCGTACAGCAGTCCACAGACACAAAAGTTTGTCTTACGTAATTCCAGTTCGGGGTTAGCGGCATCTTTCGGCAGGAACGCTTTAGTGTTGGGTACTCCAGTGTCCATGATGTATCCGTGGTCTTCGACCGATGTCACAGCGACCTGCATTAAAGTCCCTGTAACAACGAAACTTACTATTAACTACTTTGCTATTGCTTCATTTTTAATTATACGCTTTTTCAGCTATAACGCCGACACATCTATTTATACATATACCTAAATTATATAAATAAATAATTCTTTTATATATTCAGCAGAGCGTCCTGGCGATTCTTTCTTCTTTTGTCCATCCCCTGTCACTGTCACACGGGTCTATCCCACAGTAGACACTTATATAACTTGACATAAAAAAATCTTTGTCAAAATTAATCTGTGAAACTACTTGACCGATTTTAATGAAAATTCGCACAGATATATTACTTTATAAGACTTGAAATAGGGGAATATTTTTTAATTTCCTTGATAAATGATAAAGACTATTATAACAGACATGAGGTGATGCTAGTGACTACAGCAACATGTGGCCAGGTCAGCTACTCTATTATGTTAAGACATCAACATAATAGAGTAGCTGACCTGGCCACATGTTGCTGTCTAAGTTTATGCGAATGTTACTCATTACAATAAAACTACTTGTACGGATTCTATCGCGGTTTATTTAATTATGTAACTTGTCCAACGATTCACCCGTGACCGTGGTTGCTGTAAAACTTCTTAAATATTTTATATTTTATTTGCATAACACATGTTTACAGGGTGGTAATAATATTATATTAAAATTAGTATGAACATGTCATACTATTACTAGTGTACAAATTAACGATATAAATAATTAATATTATTATGAAAATTAAACAATTACAAATTCTTATATTATAATGTCATAAAATTAAAAAAAAAATTAGACTAACATATTCATTGAATTAAATATGGCCACCATTGAAGTTAATAACATATTAAAAATTGACAACAAGATAGTTATTTATATTATAATAACATTTGTCAATTAAAATATTTTTAATATTATTTTGAATACATTGACATTTAGCTCCTTTAAATTGTTTGGTAACTTATTATAAATTTTGGGACCCATACAAAATATACTATTCGCCATTAGCTTAGTTTTGCAAAATTGTAGGCAAAGTCTCTCGTTACGTCTACTTCGTAGAACATAGACAGACAAAAAAAGGTAAGCATTGTTCTTTACAAATACAACTACTTCAAGCAGATACAGTGACGGAAGTGTAAGAATTTTATATTCTCTGAATAATGGTTTGCAACCATCTGTCATTTTAACTCCGAATATCGCTCGAAGATACCGTTTTTGTATTTTAAACATTAACTCTATCCGTGGAATTTCCCCAGAAAATTATACCATATCTAAGTATAGATTCGATTATGCCATAATATGCAGTGATTAATGTAGCGGTATTTACGGTCATAGAGAGTTTGTGTAGAGCATAAGTTGAGCTACTAATTTTCTTGATAAGCTCTTGAATGTGAATTTTCCAATTTAATTATTATCTATGGATTACCCTAAGAATCGCATCGCATAGAATCTACGTGGTCTATTTTATCATTATTGTATATCAGATCTGTATTAAGTCGTTCTTGTGGTCTTTGACTAAAGCGCATTATATTTGTCATTTTCAAATTTATTTTTTAAATTATTGTTACTAAGATTTATTTTGTATTAATTGTAAATTTTAAAGAATTACATATATCATTTTCGTAAGAATTAATGTCATTGCAGTTTATTGTTATTGTACTATCATCAGCACATAATGTTATAAATTGTATTAACGCATTCGGCAAGTCATTAATATAAATAATAAATAGCAAGGGCCCTAATACACTTCCCTGTGGGACTCCATATTTGATATACCGCTCAAGAGATCTACGCGTTATTTCTATTTTGTTTGTCGTATCACTTCGATTTATTTCAGTGATTTGACGCCTACTTTATAGATATAGTTGGAGAACGGTGCCTCTTATACCACAAGTTTCAAGCTTTTTCTGTAAAATGTCATGTTCCACATAGTCAAACGCTTGTGTCATATCGCAGAAAATAACATTTTTCAAAGGTCAAATACTGCTATGTTTACTTTTTATTTTTACGGAAGCCCTACTGTTCTTTACACAAAATATTACTTTATTCTAGATAGAAATTAATTTCGCCATATAAGTACTTTTCAAACATCTTTGAAAATATAGATATGAGTGAAATGGGTATACGACCGCACTGATTCTCGACTGCATTTTCTAAAAAGAGGTTATACCATAGTTAATTTAAGATCACGAGGGTACATTCCCGTTGATATACATAAGTTAAGTAAATAACTAAGATGACCGCATAAATATTCATTTACTGCTTTTATTATTTGTGTTGCAATTAAATCATTTCCAACAAAATTTGTGTTCTTCAGATTTTTTTATTATTTTATATATATCATGTATTTTATATATGTCTGGGCTGGGCTTTATTTTAGCAACAAAATAATTATTAAATCTGTTTGCAACTTCTGTTGGATCTGTTATATATTCTTTATTACTATCTTCAATACGTTACAATAAAAGTACTTGTTCGGATTTTATCGCGGTTTATTAAATTATTTATTTAGCTCGACGTTTCAGAAGCTTTACAGCAACCATGGTCACAGGTGGATTGAGACGACAGATGCCCTGATGTACCCAGTTTTTAAAAGTACCCGAAGAATTATAATTTTAGTTGTTCCGATTATTATAATTTGATTGTTATTATAATTCTTCGGATACTTTTAAAAACTTGGTACATGCTTCTGAAACGTCAGGCTACGTAAATAATTTAATAAAAACCACGATAAAATCCGTAAAAGTAGTTTTATTGTAATAACTAACATTCGCGTAAACTTAAGGCATCAATATATTTATACGCGTTTTATTAATTAGTTCCCACATTGTTCGAGATTTATTATTAGATGTTAATATTCTATTATTGTTTTGGTCTCGCTTTGTGAGTCTAATAGTCTTCTCAAATTGTTTAGAGTAGCTATCATATTTTAATTTACTACCTACATTAGGGTGCAAACGTGGGGCTAGTGAAATAATTAAATAAACCGCTATAAAATCCGTAAAAGTATTTATTGTAATAGTTTATTATAAATTAATAGTTTATATGAATTACTTTGTACGGTTTTGTCTCTCTGCCGCCATAATCCAGCTGTAGTAAAGCAGGTAGCACCCTGCTCATCTTATGCTACTGTCTCATACCATACAAATAGTTCTGCATTACTCTGTTTTACATGTAATCCTGTTTTTGCATATGCTTAATACCTTAACTCATTTTCTTTTTACAAGTTTGACATTGTTAAGTTGTCTCATCCTTTTTTCTGTTTTCGCAGGCAAGATAATTTATGTACCGTCCAAGCCCAGCCCTGGTAAGCCGGAAGGGTGTGTTGGACTCTACACTAACGACTAGAAATCTCTGCGAGTGAATGAGGGCTATCATGGACGGCCGCGTGTCCAGTATCTATCAGCGACTGGACACATATCCATCGTCCTAGCCTTATCCTGTTCTGATGATAGGGGTCAGATATCTAATCTAAGGGATCTGTCTAAACAAAATGTACTAAAGTTAGAAAAACTCAATGTACATGGCGGAACTCAATGTACATTCGAACCTGGACTACCTCATTATAAGTCAGAAGCACTGATCACTAGTCCCCTGGGGCTGTTTAAAATTTACTTGTCTAATAACAAAATTGGTTTACCTTTACGAAGCTCTGAGTGTATTTTTCCACTGTTGATGTGTTGGGGCATGAGTGAAAGCATAAGTTGATTGCTGTTTGTCACTTCTAACACTTTCACAACTACATACTGTCCCCGATAGAACATCTTGGATAAATCACTAACTTCCTCTATCTGTGGATTGTAAACATTACAAAGATCATATCAATGTTGCATTGCTTAATTTGTCTACTAAAAATGTAAGCGAAAATTGTATGTCTAAATAAATAAACTTAATAAAACTTTGTTTTTGTGGGTACATCACTATCCATTCCTTAGAATACTTATTTGATTGTTATGAAATATTGGATATATATGTAAATGTTGTGAACTAAATACCCTGACAAACTCACAAGTTTGTCAGGGTATTTAGTTCACAACATTTACATATATATTCCCTTTATATGTGTGTTAACTGTCATGTCAATTGAACATATGTTCAATACCAGTTCAGTGACAGTTGTAAAGTGTTGTACAAGTGGTTGTACAACCCATGTGGGTTGTATGTACAAAACAGGGGAATCGGATCTGTGATAGGTGATAATCATTAGCAGGATTAATAACGAACAGTAAGACAGACACATGCAACAATTGCCGGGCACACTAGAAAGGTTCTGGCACAGCTAGAAAGTAACAATAATAACCAAATTATACCTTATCATTAACATATGCCTCTAGTTGTTGGTTGTAAGCTTCACTGATGTGACACGCCATAACCATTCCTTGCATTCTGCATGGCAGTGACATTACCAGCTTTGTTTCCTTCACTTCTTTAACCCTCCCCAAAATTAATAGGCCTTCTCCTACTACCTGCACAAAAAATGTTGTGGATTAATCTTCTTTAGCAGATTTCAGGATTAGGTGTTCAGTAGACTGTGACTGACAATTGAAATTGCACTGACCAAAACACGTACAAAAGAGGTCGTATAACGACAAATTGCACTGACCAAAACACGTACAAAAGAGGTCGTATAACGATAAATTGCACTGAACAAAACACGTACAAAAGAGGTCGTATAACGACAAATTGCACTGACCAAAACACGTACAAAAGAGGTCGTATAACGACAAATGTTTTTTCCGGACCTGCACTTTTGCTGTGGAAGCGAAGAGGAGCGCAATACAGATTCATCAGATTCCCATGAGTGCTCGTCTGGCGACGATTTGGGGTCCAAAGAACATTACAAGGCACCGACCCCATCTCGCCCGCAGATGGGGGATGCATCCCCCAATATGATGAGCTGTTACAAATAACAGCTAATTAACTATTATTATTATGGCCAGAGGGACCCTCCTCTCTCCTCCCGCGACGTCATAGTCGTAGTCGTAGCTCGCGGTAACAAAAAGGCCTCGGTGCTGACGTGAACGTTTGGCTCATGGAAAGGATCATGACCGTGGGGGCCGTACCACCCTTCACCTTCTGACGGTTGAAAAGACTCGTGCGCCATAGTGTCAGAATACCTAACCAGTACGGCGGTATCATTTGAGATAGAAAAATCACGGATTGTATTGAGTCAACATCAAGTGTCTCGCAAAGCAAAGTACCACATTAGACATAGCTATATCTTGTTCAGTTAACAGGCCTGTAACATGAAGTAATGGCTATGCTGCACATAGGTGAATGGAGTGTAGAAGAGTGACTCATTGTTATAACCTTTAATCATTTGGATGTGAGATATCTCTCAACAGTACTTACTTAAAGACTCCCGCTGCTTTACAATGAGAGTCTTATTCTTTTTTACAATAAGAAAAAAACCATAAAGCAAGGAGTTTTTGATTATTAAATTACACTTGCTCAATTAAAGGAGGAAGTTGCTGGTTCCTCTTTGTAAGACTAAAAGAAATTGTCATGAAGTCATGATGTATGCACTTATTTTCTTTGATACATATCACAACATGGAAAGTTATTTCAAATTGTATAAAGGATATACACATTTCAATTATTGACATTGCACAAGTATGTCAATGCATGATCAATGGCTAGTTTATCTGTGCCAAAAGCTTGTCACATTCTAAAAACTGTTTTCTATCTGCTTCAATAATGAACAATATATTTAATCTTTTTTTTTCGGAGGTACCTACTACTGGTTGGAGGCGCTTGCCCAGCCTTAACAGTTCGACTGACTAGCGAAGACTTTTGTTTATTCAGGTTTAGGGAGACTAAGGGGATAGACCCCCCTCTTTTCCCGCAGATAGGAAGCGATGCACCGGGTTGATTGCGGGCGTACCCTATAGTAACCATTTTTGGGACTGAAAAGGGGGAGGCGGTCCCCCTCCCACCCCCCCTCCTCTAACGGGAGGGGTTGATTTGCGCTACAAACAAGAAAAAACTGTGTACTTGATTTATTTATTATTTTTGGAGCTGTCTAAAGCCGAGGATATTTACTCAAACAAACAGGTGTGTAATATAAATGATAGAATTAAAATACTAATAAAGTGAATAATACCTTGTGATTAAGCCAGAGTCCACAGTTTTTGTATGAGTTATCTACTTCTGTAACCAACTCATCTGATAAATATCCATCATCATTCTCTGTTAATTTCTTAGGTTTTTTCTTTTTCTGGTCTTCTTGTGTAATTCCTCCTAAGAACTGATATAAGAGAATGAAAGGTATAAAATAACATTTTACATGCTAATGAAAATAAAGTTTTATAATCAAGTCAAAATTGTTAAAAATAGTATTTTATTTTGTACCAGATTTCTGGTCTCATGGACTAATTTGAGAATCCCTATTTTTTGTTGGATATTGATCTCTAACAGTCTGCATTTGTATCCAGTTCTAGCAGTAGCCATATATTTCTGGCTGGCAAGTGGCAGCTCTTTTTATGTCAATCAACAAAACAACTTACATTTGAACTTTGCTTAAAACGTGTTGTGGTTGGCTTCTTCCCTCCACGAGGAAAGTATTCCTCTTTATCTCCCATTTTCACTTTTCAACAAATAACTGTCAAAACCTGTAAAAACAATCAAATGTATGTTACACGTGGGTTGGGGTGTAGCGATAGGGGCACTATGGGACATGGGCATAATTTTTTTCTGAGAAATTTCATGTCATAACAACCTCCCCTTTTTTCCCCTTATCATACAGATGATATATACTAGAATATTATTATGATGTTTTTTTATAGGGGGTACAAAGATACTGAGCTCTAAAATTTTTCATGCAAACACTTTCTTATATTAATACTTCGTTTTTAAGTACTCGACACATAGTCTTAATTGTAAAGGACAATGTTAGTAATGTGTCATTTTTTCCTGTGGGCTGCCAATGCAGAGTAAGACCAGCCTGAAGTTCCAAAACACTAAGAATATTTTTCTTAAAGAAACATGTTGTATATGGTTTTATTACATTAATTTAAATTATTATGATAAGGAAATAAAAAATACACACATAAGCTGACTTGAATACTATTGTAAGTGCAAATTTATCTTACAAGAATACAAATGTAGCACCATTGTAAGGAGTGCTCAGGTCAACAGTCTAAATCGGTACCCAGTGCATAGCGCAAAAAAGGCGAGGCACAATGTCTAATTATATTTATGAGGCTTTTGTACAACAACAACATCAACAACAAACTTCATGCCGGTTCACTAATGGGGTAGGCAGAGAGGGCGGAACTTTTACACAACTTGCCTCAATTTGTGATGTGTTATATGGCAAATTTTTTACGAAACCAGGTCTAATGTCTGGAATCAGTCAAGGTTTTGTGTGAAAGAAACAATGTTCCATTGTTTTGCTTCTTTATTCGGCTAATATTCATTTCACTACGTGGTGTAACTGTAACTAACAACTCCTAAGTCATTCAATAATAATATTTTATGTAACATACTTACAGTTGGTCAAAAGTAACTTAGGAAAGTTTGGTTTCAATTCAATCCAAATCAATACATGTATTAAAACAATTATTTAAAATATCAACACAAAGTTCTGTGGAGCCTAGTCTTTTCTAATGTAACCAATACCATGTACGCAAAAATGTAAACAGATTCACGTGTACTTTAACCTACAATGTTAAATAACCCGTCGTTTTCGAAATTTTTGTATCGCCTGACTATACACATGCAGTCAACTGTCAAGTAAATTGTCAAATTCAGTTCAGATGTCACTTGTTAGCTGCTTTTTTAATTAATGAGTGCTGCATTACAAATTTGATAAGAATCTTAATACCAAAAAGTCAAAAGATCTCAATACCGAATAGTAAAATAATACATAATGCGTAAAATTGTAAAATGGGGTGAAAAGAGGTATTCGCAGGAAAAGTTTTAAAATATTTTTTTTTCTTGACCTGACCTTATATTGTGGAAGCGAAGAGAATCCCAATACAGCTTCATCCGACTGCTCATTGTGTGCCCAAAAATCTCGTTTTTTGTTTGATTTTTTTTAAATTAAAGAACAATGGTTCAAATCCAAAATACTTAACCGAAAAATTGTGATTTTAAACATGTATGATGAAATTTCAAAAACTAGTTTTTAAGGGGAACTTAATGATAACTATCTACAACATTAGTTATTTTTATTCCGCAAAAATATTATGTTGGTGATTTGATACCTATACTTTGGATATATTTTAAATTATTTTCTAACCAACGAAGTTTATAATGTTTTAAGTGTAATATTATGTAATAACATTGTGCGACTAGTGATTTCCGTACGTGCGTGCGTGCGTGCTTGTGTGTGTGTGACAAATTTAAAAAAGCAGTGAAATTAATTTGAAAGTCTAGGTGTCTTACTGACAAGTTGCCGGCCTTTAAGGAAGGTATGCTCTTTCCTTGACCCCTAAGTCGTATCGGATCGGAAATAACAAAGGAAGCAGTGGTAAGAGGTTTCGTTTAAACCGCATTGTAGTGGATTTACGGACGTCAAGCCGACATCACGACAGAATTCTAAAATTCTGTCGTGATGTCCGAAGTTGGAATTCTGTTCTTGGTATTAAGCCGAACAGTTTCTCCGAACAGTCCTCATAGAAAGTACGACAAAAGACAGTGAACGGACGTCTCTTGGTAGGACCAAAAGATCGAACTAACTAGGTTGGAAATAACTTGGTCGTCAACAATTTGTTTTTAAATGTAATGTTTTTGTAGTACTACTGTACTAGTACAGTCTAGTACCTACCTAGTACTAGACTTTCTATATAAAACGCCAATTACGACAATTTATGTTTTATTTCAGGCGTTTTAGATGTTGGTCTGCCGATCTAGAGAAAGAACCAGAATCTTAGTAACCAGTAATTTGTTGTTTAATTCTAGTACATCTGAATTTGACGTAATCATTAATTATTCCTATTAACAACAAATATTCTTCGTTTGTGTAGACCATAAGACTAACATCCTGATTTTAAATATAAACAAGACAAAATATAAATGTCAAATTGATTTTAATTGACTATTATTTTTTATTTTAATTTACTCAATTGACTTAATAACTATTGTTATAATATAACATACTTGACTGTTGCCAAATGTCAATATTATTGTCAGGATTCAGCAATTTCTGGCAATCGGTTCGGCATTCGGCAATTGTCATCTGATCGGCATTCGGGCAGTGTCAATCGGCTTCGAATTTCGGCTGTCAGCGTACTCGGTAATTGTGATTTGTGAATCGTCTCATATTTGCGGTGGTTAATGTGTCTGTAAATAAAGGAAAGACAGATTAATTATTAGGAAATCTGTTAAAAATAAATAGTGTAATACTGTTTAAAGTTTTTTTTAGATCAACAGCCTGTAATACCCGTGGGGAAGAGATAAACACGGTGTAGATAGGTTTAATCTAATCGATTGTAATATTTATCTAGAAAGTTAAAGCTAACTTTTAAGTGGTTTCAAATTAAATTGAATTGATCAGTTAACTCATTTTTCCTACAGTGTTACTACTAACGGTGTCGTATTTCCAGCAGCAATGAAGAAAATCGTGATATTTGGTGCAACCGGCGTCACCGGTCTTTGTGCGGTCAAAGCTGCAATTGAGAAAGGTAAAAAATATTATTGTACGTATATTATCATCCACTTCCACAAAAAATAATAACTTAGTTGTGATAGAGTAGTGTCAGTGGGTATAGCCTAAATCTATTTACTTATTCAACCTTGTTTTATAATTTTAAAACTGGGCACAATTTTTATTATATAACTACCAGCTAGTTCACTAATACAGGTATATATTCACTGAAATGAAATGAAATTAATATAATTTTATTCAATATAGAATTATATAAATTGGTCCCAGACCCAGTCCTCAAAAAACCATCTGTCATCAATTATTAATTAATTCAATAATAATAAAAAAATAAAAATTAAAAATAGCCTGAGAAGAGCATGATAATCTTAAAATATGGTATTTATCCTAAACACTACTAGCATGTGATATCCTTTACCGCACATATATTCTCTTAATTGCAAATAATTCATATAATGAATGAATTAATAAAATGTTTGTTATTGTACATATTACAGAAAACTACAATTTTAAAAGAACTTATTAATAAAGGTTGATATACACAAAGGCACACAAATGTGTATGAACCATTATATCTAGCTTGTGCCCGTTTCTTGTATTTTTATTATGGTTTAATTTCTGTATGACCTGATTGAGAGGACCTCACTGCAGTTTCCAGACTGAATCTAGTCTAGTGCCATTTTAAAGAAAATTGACAAAACCACTAGTTCCAATTAGAATACTTGATGAGTTGTTGAATATTCATAAGTAATTATGACATGTTCCGAAATGTGATCATATTTAAGCCAATAAACCAAGGAAAGATATAGAACATAAATGTTTTTTTTTTTAATATTGCTAATATTTTCTGAACTTAAATGAGAATATGAATGACAATTGATTCACAGAATGAAGTTGACTTCAGGTGATCTGTAACAAAATCCAAATATTGAGCTCTATAGTAATATATAAAATGGTACTTTTTGCTACATGAGACCACACACATAACAATACATTGTCATGCTAGCTCCCTAATGGGGTAGGTAGAATGAATGTAATGTTGTGCATCAGAATGTTGCATCAGAACCTGCTTTGCTTCCTCCACATTCATTACTCTCTTCATACAGACACACCGGTTGCGGAGACTTCACACCACCTTCAGACAGTAGCCGATCAAACATACCGGTTTAGCTTTCATCTTCTATTCTTTCTACATGGCC
>JAFELO010002000.1:163050-219964 GCA_017140195.1 Eumaeus atala
CGCTTAAACAGCGCCAAACATTCCGACGTGTGAGTAACAGTGAGTGAACGCGGCACCCATCGCGCGCAATGCAATTCGCAAATGTTGGTGTAAAATGTTAAAAACGCGTTCAGAGGAAATGCTTACCTGCCGCAACTTTAAGCGCCGATCATTCAAAACGATTTTCTGAATCTTTTTGATCATGTTCGGATTCATGACTTCATTTGGACAGCCAGACACGTTGGCGCCCTCGCAGTTCTGTCTCCAAGGTTTAAAATCAGTTACCAGGTGTGAATTGTGCTCAACGCTGGAGCAGTATTACCTAAAACACTGTCTAGTCTGACTATAATTTGGGTTGCTGTTTTCCCTTTTAAAACGCAAAACTTTATCAGCGCACGAACTTCGTTTCTTTCCATAGTTGAGAAAATTTACGGCAGAGAAAGTTTACAAATTCTATCAGTTCGAATAAATTCAAATTCGGGTTCTAGTTCCGAAAAGATTATAGAATATGCTGTAGTAAATTTTGTTTGCCTATCTTTTTTAAGTTCGTGGTTTCGGCCAGTTATGAATCAGCCTGGTAATTCAAAATCCTTGCTTTTTTATATTTGGTCCTTGTGACTATTTACGGCACAGGAAAGAAAAAAGTGTATTAACACAATAGTGCACACAGTTAAATAGTACTTTAACTACGAGGGTGGATCGCAAATTATTGGGCCTAACTAAGAGAATAAACACATACTTAATCAGTAATATTCTTATTTTTCTATACAATCACTATCAAGTTCGATGCAATTCTGCCATCTTCCACATAAAGCATTTAGACCATTGAAAAAAAAAAAAGATTCTTCCTTAAGAGTCAAAGTATGTGTCTACTGGTGTTTTGACCTCGTCGTTTGTTGAAAGTCTTTGACTTTCAAGATAATCAATCATAATCACATTCCTTCGAGTCTCAGAATACTGAAGCCATTACCTTATTTGCCGACAAAATCGCCTCAGCCTTTTTAGGTGGTGAACCAGGACTGCTCCACTGTTTCGATTGTTGTTTTGTTTCTGGCGTAGAGTAATGAACCTGTGTTTCGTCCATTGTAACAAACCGATTCAAAAAGTCATCTGCATCGGCTTCAAAATACTCCAAACAGCGTCCTTCTTTGTTCAACTGAAAGCAGTCGCGGAACCCACCTCGTAGACACCTTGTGGTACCCAATTCGTTGACTATGATGTGTTGAGTTCGTTCATAAGAGATGCCTATAGTCTCGGCTATCTCTTTTATTATTAATCTGCGGTCTCCCATGATTAAATCAACCTCTTTTTAAATATTTCCTTTAGTAGTGGACGTCGAAGGCCTTCCAGAGCGGGGTTCATCTTACACACTCACTCTACCACGCTAGATAGCTGCTATCTATTTAACGCATGAATAAGATGAATAGGACAGAGCAGAATCTACTAAAGTACTGACCATATCATCATGGATGACTTTCGGTGATATCACCTTATGGACGTACGCTGCTCGATTTGCTCCATTTGCACAAACAATGACCGATTGCTTTAAAAAAAAAACATTAAAATGATAAAATCACAACTAATTATCGCACACGTTTGGAACTTGAAACAATTAACTAGCCTGGACTGAATTAAATAAAGTGGGTGGATTTGATTATTAGGATTGAATGAATCTGTGTTAGGCAGGTCGAGTACTTTTCGATCCACCCACGTACAATAAACATAGAGGCTAGGGCATAAACATAGAAGATGGTGCCCGGTCTCATCGCTAGGGAAGCGATTTTCTGAAGACAACCACAGGGTAGAATACATTAGCCGAGTAGGTTCAGCCAGCGCAATTTTTTTTATGATTCGTCAGTATATATTGCAAACTTCACAATGAATGCAAAATGCTAACATAGCATAAGGGCCGCGACCTTATATGGTGGTTAACCGATGGTCCATATTATCAACGGTTATGTATTATGATCCATATTAATATATTACAAATATAATTCTGGTAATTGTTGCCTGTTTGTTGTAAATTGTAAATGCACCCTACCCCCAATGTTCTTGTCAGGCTGTATGTCGTATCACACTGAAACATAATTGCCTAATACTATGGAGTATGGATAAGGTTCCTCCCTTTAACATTGCCAATGGTTATAACCAGTTTGGACGGGATAAGTAGAGGGATGCATGCGATTTCCAAATTAATTTAAATTGTCCGATTTACTAAACACAATATCGTTAAGTATACGTAAGGAAATTTTACACATGCCTATAATATATGTTGAAATCAGCATTTGAATTCAACATTAAAACTAGCTATTCGTTGAAGTAGGTACTTGCTGGTATTTTATATTTTTATTCACATGCGTCTAGCAAGAAACATAAATTGCCATAATCTGTTTGATTACTTCCTCGTATCATTAGTAAGTCAACAACACGCAGGATAGAAGTTTGTTTTTAAATTACTGTTTAGTCACATTGCTGCTATGCTATGTAGTGGTCCTATAATTTAATTTAAACCTATAATTAACAAAACTTGAAGAATAACACACTGTTCTCGTGATTAACTGGTCCGATTTGAGAAACTCTTCCAGTAATTATGTCTTAAGTATACGTGAATGTCACTGATTATAATACAACTACTCTAACGTTAATTAAGTAAATAAACCGCGATGAAATCAGTTAAAGTAGTTTTATTATAACTGTATAATATAAAATTCAACGAGTGACCACTGCGCTCGCTGAATGGTTCGCATTTGTTGAATGTAAGTCAACTCTGAAAAGAGTAGAAGATTGGTGCTATATTCTTCCGTGGCGCAGCTCTTGGCGGCATTAGGCATAGGAATGCTAGACTCATCATGGCCCCCGTAAGTAGCAGCCCTCTACTACACAGGAAGCCCTGAGTAAACTCTGTGAAGTATGAAAAACAAAATACAAAGTCTACCGTCATATTCCAGCGTAGTATTCACTCACGCTAGAGACTCAACACTCGCTCGTTTTCCTCGAATGGCCACCGGCTGCCACAAACTTGATCTACACAAAGACTTTGAATTGCCCTCTATCATAGGTCACTTCAAAGGCATTACAACCAAGTATTTCGATCCGATGCTTCGTCACTGCAATCCTCTCGCCACAAAAAACGGAGTACTATAATCTAAGCTATGTGACAGTTACTGGTCATCGTCGCAGACACGTTTCCTCGGATGAATACGACCGCGTCATGCCTACTGTTAAACATTTCTATCGAACACGTTCTCCGAGACAACACCGCACAACAATCTAGTGTAGGGAAACGCGGACGTCTCAGACACACGCCAAGTCTGACAGCAGCACGCACGATTTCGACTAGGTACAGCCCAAACAACACTTTCTGAGTAGGGACTAATCCCAATACGTTTTACAATTTGTCTATCTCAAGTAGTAAAACCGCCGTAGCATTTAGGTATACCGAGACTACTGCGCGTGAGTTATTTTACCCGTATGAGGACGATGAAGGTTATGGGTGTCCAGACATACTTTCCATGAGCCATTTATTCACGTCAATGCCGAGTTCATTTTGGCACTCGACGTTGAGGGATGAGGGAATGCGTGGTCTCTCTGGCCATGGCAATAATAGTTAAATTTGCTATTATAAACACTCATATCGGGATTTGTCTCTCCCAACTCCGGGAGAGTTGTGGAATCGGGCCGCCTTTAGACCCCAAACCGCTCGTAGCGATCCCTTGCTGTATGGGGTTCTTTGCGCTTCCACATAAGTTTAAGTCTGAATAAAGAAACGGCGCAGCTAGTCGAAAAAAAATTACTATATAAACGTAGCCACGCCGACATTGGAAAATTTCCGTTTGGATTGCTATACTTGTAATATTGTGTGAAGGCACGGTCGCTATGTAAAACCTGTTCGGTTTACTTAAACATTAATAAACACATTAGCAAGTACATACGTACTTTGAAATAATTCGCTTGTAATCTATTCATAACAACATCCATATTGTGTAAGCGTTCGGGCATTGCACGAATACTTCGAACTTACATTATGCAAATCAGACAAATCAATACCTAGTCGAATTGCGAATCTGTCTAATGTATTGTTCACTGGTAAATTTTGGCTGGGTGTTAACAAATATACCAAATTCTATATATGCAGATTAAACAGGTTTCGCGTTGAGAAGGATCATTAATTTGTGTACCTAAATGTAGACACGGTGCTGCGTCTCCACTTTGTTATCCTTGAACTTGGCTGAGAACGCTACCGCGAATATAGTATGTTCAAAATACGACCGACGTTCACTGCTAAATATATTAATTTATTCATGTGTAGGTCTTGAAGTTCGCGCTTTCGTGCGAGATCCAAGCAAGCTACCGGAAGATGTGAAATCTAAAGTAGAAGTTTTCAAAGGAGATGTTCTGGAACCGGACTCAGTGAACTATGCAGTAGAAGGCATGGACGGCGTAGTAATAGCACTTGGCACGAGGGGCAGCCTGGAACCAACGTCGGACCTGTCCGAGGGCACGAAGAATATTATGGAGTCGATGCGGGCAAAGCGTGTAAATACGGTCGCAGCCTGCACCTCCGCATTTCTGTTTTACGAACCTGATAAGGTGCCTCCTAGGTTTATCCCGCTTACAGAAGACCACAAGAGAATGGCCGAAGAAATAAAAGACAGCGGGTTCAACTATGTTCTAGTTTATCCACCACACATTTCTGGTAAGTGCATTTAGGTATACGCTTTTGATGAAAAGCAGAGAAACTGTCAATGCCTGACCGGTACCGCGAGACTGTTACGTCATACGATACGTTTTCATCCAGAACACAAACATCCGAGACAACCGTCTCCTAATAGTCGAGCGCAGGTCATCCTCCAAACGTAGTGTCATCGCGATGGACACCGAAACTACTCAAACGGTTTGGATGAAATATGGCATACGTGTGTTATTTGGTCAAACTTAAAAATTAAGACTATACATTATTTCGACAATAACACCCGTAGCTGGAAGAGACAACCTGCCAAATTTCAAGTTTGTAAGTGTTATAGTTTTTGAAATTTGCTTAATCTTGCTTAATCAGAGAGTTGTACTTCGCTTTTATAAGTACAGATTTGTAACATGAACCTGCAAAATATCTGCCATTTCGTTATTCCTTAGTAATGGGATCCAATCTTGGAAAGGAATGATATTCTTGTTTAAATTACTGGAAAATGCTAGAAAAGAGTTTCCTCAGATTACTGAGTAGGAATGTTTTTGGAGTATTTCTAACATAATACGCATAATAATATTTTCTTCGATCTTTAGATATAGATCAATTGTTCGTTTTTTGTATAATATAGGCGGCTATGCGAGCTATTGGGGCCTTTTGACGACTATCCACGCCCATAGATATCCGCGTTATTCTCAAGAAGATGCGTTGCCCGTTCTTTCCTTCAATATGCCACGGGCTATTTACAAACTGCACGAAACGATAGCTAGTTGTCACTTTCGGGCGGTGTCATGTAAGCGCGTGGTTTCCACCGGCCGTGCCCGCCCTATTCAGCTGCAATTTAGCATGGACTACCTCTTACTACGTAACTCCTCAATCATCATCATTCATCATCATCAGCCCTTTTCGGTTCACTGCTGGATATAGGCCTCTCCGAATGAACGGCAAGACGACATATCTCCTGCTACTCGCATCCATCCCGGACCGGCTACTGCACGGAGATCGTCTTCCCACCTGGTGAACGGTCCACACTTCGTTTTCCTAAACGCGGCCTCCACTCCAGAACCTTACCGGCCCATCTGCCATCTGTTCTTGCGAGTGTGTGAACACCCTGTATCCTGTAACTCCTCAATATCAGACGATAATGCGATAACATTTTTATGGCAATTGACATTATATACGTGCATTGTATTCAACAGATGACCCCAGTCGGGATATCATCGTGGAGGTTAACCCGGACCAGTCCCCGGGCAGGATGATCTCCAAACACGACCTGGGCCAGTTCCTCGTAGATGCACTGTCAGAGAGCAAATACTATAAAAGTGTTGTCGGCCTTTGCAATGTACCTCAACAGTAGACTGAGTAGACCTTTGTCAATATCTTTGTATTAAATAGTATTTGTAGTGTTTCATTTGGAACATAATGTTCGTTCAATAAGTGAATCGCTTCACAAAGTTTGTTATTTATTAGTTAATTATATATGTACAAATATATATTTATATCAATAAACGGTAAAGGTATACCTCTGAATAAATATTATGCATTCTACTCTATTCTATTTTTTACATGTAAATAAAAAAGTATTTCATTAAAGACTTCGTTGATAACGTTTTGTTTTATTTATTGCACATGTATAAAATACAGTGTTTAGTGTAACTCGGAGAACAGGCACTAGATATTGAACTGCTTGCAACGGTCGCCACATCGATTGTACTGGGATAAAAACTAGTGTTACTCGAACTCGTGTGAGGGCTCCAAGGGTACCTCACAGGCAATTTACAAGAACTGCAGACAGACCTTGAAACATCCCCCAGGTTTGTTTTACCTAGATTAATTTTATGATGCTCGGATGCATGGATCCTACTTGGCGAACTTGAAGTGGACGAAAGGGCGGAGACTGGTAGAAAAGACGTAGAACTGTACATTAGTGAATCACAATTCATAAATGTTGATGAAGACATACTCGCAAATTCAGTCGTCATATTTAGTGTTAGCGAAGAATTAGGAACCATTTTGTATGGTTCGGATGGCTCTGACAAATTTGAGTTCCACATCACTGATTTCATTTCCCACGGTGACGAAATCTTCGATAATGTGTTATCAGTAAGAAATTCGGCAGATGTTATCATATCGAATGCGTCTAATTCGCTTGTCCACGCTCCTGGCAAACTCTTCGATTTAAATAGAAATTTAGTTTTAATTAGTAACTTGTCAGTGCTTAAACACGTCTCGGAACTTGGTAACATTGTAGCCTAGGCGGTGTGTATTTTAGACATCATTACGATGGGATAGCACTCGGCAGCCATCTCTAAGACCCATCTCAACTCCTGCAATGTGTTGGCGATGGCTACGAATATTACCATCGGATCCATGGTGAAATCGACGATTATTACACCTCATAACATGTTTCAACAGTATTTTTTGTGGTTTAGTTTTGTTAAGAAACTCGTGTGTTATATAACCATGACTCAATGTTTTTGAATGATGTTAACTGCTATCAAACTTGAAATATTAGTTGGGCAAAAAGGATGTATTTAAAACATACATTGTAGGTTTTATGGTAACAAAAATATATAAACCTAATATTGATTTGCAAAAGTAGCTTGTAATCAATGATCTGTTACTATAATTAATGTTTCCTCTAGAAATTATTTATGTAGATTGTAGGTGTATTTATAATCAGGACATTTTTATGGCATTAAAATTTTAAAGGAAATGAAAAAGGAATGATGACAAGAAGTGGCACAAACATTAATATAACAAAATACGGGGAACAGTCAGTCCAAAAAGTGATTTGATTGTAGATAAAACATATTTTTCTGTAAGATAAACCTTGCGTGCATGATCTTAAATTGTGCACATCTTTTATACGGGCTGTTTCAATACTTTTGTAAGTCAATGGACAAAAAAATTAAAAAGACTGTTTACACTTTATAGTTACCTACAAAGATAGAGATTTTATTTATTAAATAGTTCTTCAACATTTAAGTAGGTAAGTATATTTAATTATTTAGTTGACTGAAAACTTTGAATTTGTATTTGGTAACATTAATGTGTAGGTATTTCGCTAATAATGTTTTACATTGTAACCTGATCATGTTTACTTTCAAGTTTTATGTTTAATAGATATTCTATAATATCATTCGTAGGACCTACAAGCTCGAGTCCAGACAATGTAAATGTTTAACATTATGTAGTGAAAATGTAAATGTTTCAGGAAGATGTAATGCTATGTTGCATTGCAGCTGAGATGGGTTGGTACAACCGTGGACTTTTCGCTAGCAGCTTTTGGTAAAGCTGTAAGGTGACGTTACGCTGTCGCGTTTCGTGCGCCGCCGTGAGTGTTTAGATGGCCCCCTAGAAGTAAGGAGAGCAGCTCATATACATAACTTCTATGTGGATATGTATGTGCCTCGCTATTCATCAGAAAACTTCGATTGTTCGGATATACTGTAATAAAATAGAAATAAAAACCTTTAACCACACGACTGAAGTTAAACTTTAGTCGTACGAAACGTGACTAACTGGCTATGAGAGAAGAGGCTTCCGTTGGTCTCGTTTTCGTAACGCTCTCGTCACACATTCATCAGCTAACAGACCAAGTCAAGAGTGCGTAAAGAATTTTTATTTCAATAAAGTTACCAACGTGAAATTAGGTCACTCGCGTGGAATGCACGCGAAGTAAGCGCTAATTATTTACCGAGAATTCTGTTGGAGAGTTAATCACTCAGTTTCTAAGAAAATGTCGTATAGAAAAATCTCGGTGTCTATACATATTATGAAACAAAGTCTCCAAAAGTTGTTTGTCGGTATGTGACCGGTTTTCTCGAAATCTACTGAACGGATTTTCATGCGGGTTACCCATGGATACACCGATTCTCAATAAAGCTTACTCAATTTGCGGATCGCTAGTATGCATAATGTTTGTTATCCGGAAAAAACCTGAATTTCCTACTTTACGAAACGAAGGTGACATTGTTGATTTTAAATGACAGTGCCATTTCTGCATTGCAGCTGAATCGGGCCAGCACCGGCCGGAATTCCTCCCAGCGGAAAATAAGTTTGTGATTATCCGGTGGGTCATTGAGGAAGAACAAGAAAGGACTACAACACATCTCTACGACCCCTTTTGTGGAGGTCTATTGGGTGTCGGTACTCATTAAAACCAAGTGACTGCTTTTTTGTCCCTTAAAAGTATATAAAAATCGCATTAGCCAACTTCAAACGACGCAGATGTTTCACATTAGTATCAGCACGCTGTTGGCGTTTAAAATGTTCCTTCCTCATTAGGTACGAACACATTAACTATGACTTACAAATGTTGTGTGTTTTGATAAGGCATTTTCACTGCACAAAACATGTAGTAGGTAGGTGCTTATTGATTTAGATTTTAGACTGTATTCTGTGTATGATAATCACATTAAAAGTCACGCTATAAACCTCGTGAAGTGCTCGGAAGTAAAAAATGTGCATACGAAAGGAAATCTTACCGAACCACGGGAATATGATCTAAAATAGTGTTTTGTTTCCTATCATCATGTTCTGTGACCTGTTGGCATAATCAATTACCTAAAGAACTTGTGTTGATTCGTTAAATTGAAATATGTTACCTACAACTATGAAGCATTGTTTGTTCTGCAGGTAGGCAGGTGCATCACATGTATCTGACGTACATAAAAATTTTGGTTCCACAACGCGGGAAATTATTTATCCAGCATCTTTGACATCTACTGATGTCTTAAGTTTACGCGAATGGTATTCATTACAATAAAACTACTCTTTGCTACCGTTTTTTATGGGGGACAAATCACATTACACTCACCTCTGTTCTGATTTGTCGTTATTTAGCAGAGCGTTTACCCTCATTCATCTCTTCCCGAAAACTTGCAATCCGTGCAATTAATTTCCGTGTGATATTTATAATAGTGTATCAAAATAGAATAAGTAGGGAAATTGTAAGTAGAGGACATCCAGACGCTGTGTATACCTTATTAGGTATGTGATTTAGCGTCGAGCAAATGGGGTCATATCTATTCATCCTATTCTACGAACCCAGGCAGGGCGAGCGTGAGTAACTAGCTTCGGAGCGTAATTTGATGACTCCCCTCCCATTATTGTCACGCGGATGCCCTCTCCTACACCTTCCTTCGATCCCTTCCCCCTCCAATAGGCAAAAATAATCGTAGGTATAAAAGGTATGGAAATGAAGTTGTTTCACTTTTTACTATTTGGCTCCGGAACCCTAAACATAACAAAGGATAGTAAGATATGAAAATGTTTTAATTTGGGTCATAACTAGTGAAGCTTGTTTGTTCATTGGTTTCAATCTCGATTGTTTAGAACAATCGGACGTTACTTAAAGCTTGAATTAATTATCTGTGGATCTCATTATTACCAATCAAGAAAGTGAAAAAACTAATTTCATTAGTACTACGGATAAAGTATGTAAGTAACTACAAAGTGTTCCGAATGGATTACCTACTGCACTAAAGGACCTACCTACTGCACTAAAGGTCGGGTCCTACATTTGAATTATCGCCAACCACATTGTATATAAGTATACAAACGCACCTACGCTCGTCAATGATATATTTTCTATGTTCATGCAGCAACTTACAGTCGAATCATTGACGAAAGTAATTATGTACCGAAGCCCACAAACAACCGAAAGAAAGGAGGATAAGCAGGTCCTCTAATCACTTGAAATGCAACAGAATGGTTGCCTCTTCACAAGTGTGCACGACCTAACTGTTGTGCCATGCTGCATTGTAACCACATTGGTCGGCATCGTACTCGCACGCGTCCGACGTGAACGTATCAATATCACTGCCGTTTACAAAATAAAATATGTAAATGTTCCAAATTGTATGGATAATGGACCACAGATCAAAGGCTAAACACATTTCCTAAGACTTGTCCATCATCATCATCATTGTCAGGCAATATCGGTCCACTGCTGGACACAGGCCTCTTTCAATGAACGCTAAGTCGGCTGATCTCCTGCTACTCGCATCCACCCCGGACCAGCTAATGCACGGAGATCGTCTACCCACCTGGTGCACGGTCGACCAACACTTCGTTTTCCTAAACGCGGCCTCCACTCCAGAACTTTAGTGGCCTAGCCCATTGCCACTTCAGTGAGTTTATTCTTAGCGTGATATCGGAAACTTTAATTCTCTGCCTTATGACTTTGTTGCTGCCGCAAACTTGCGGACCAGTCCTAAATTAAGAGGCTATGTTTTGGCCCCGTGGCAAAACGAACATGTGAGAGGTACTCGGCGTTAATATTTTTGCCGCATTCTACCCAGTTTAAAGACTTAAAGACGTCCTCCAAAGCATTAGTGAACAGTTTCGGGGAAATAGCACCCTCATTACACTCCTCGATGCAATTGGATTGTCCTTGTTTAATCTCCCAGAATCAGAACGGACATAAAAGCAGCGTCATACAATGCTTCGAGGCATCGCCAATCAACCTGATATCGCTGTAAAGCTTCCAGACCAGCCCAGGTTTCGACAGAGTCAAAGTCCACGAAGGCAAGGCACAGCGTCTTGTTGTACTCATGTGTCTTTTGTAAAACTTGTCTTATAGTGAAAATGTGTTCCACGGCGCTAAAGCCTCAGTTGTCACCTTCCTCTTAGCCGGCGGCGCTGGTGCCGCCCGTTTCTTCCCCGCCGCGCGGTGGACCAGGTCCGTCCACCTGCTCCCTTCTACCGTAGGATTGTGATCCTCCTGCCCTCCACCAACAGCTGGGGCCGCAGCCCTGGAGGTTGAGGGACCGAATGCTGTCCACTCGCCCTGCCCTTTTTTCTTCCCCTTTCCCTTCCCCTTCTGTGGTTGGCGAAGTGCTGGAAACTCCAGTAGCTCCCTCTCCATTGCAACTTGCTCCTCAGGGTTAGTCCCCGTCCGCTTAGCTGCAATTGCGGCCCTCACCTCTCGAGCCAGTGGCTTATTGTCACCAGCCAGAGGTGATCGACATGGTGGGGCAGGAGGGAGCCGCATCTCTAAACCCGAGATGCGAGCATCCACGATGTTGGCCCACCATTTGGGCAACCTCCTTCATCAAGTCGGCCATGTTGGGAACTCCGGTCCCCTCGGCCGACTTTTTCTGGCCTTCCTCAAATTCGCGCCTATAGGCACGAACCTCCTCCCTGAGGTTGCCCAACTCCCTCTGAAGACGAGCGTTGTCTGCCGTGAGGTGTTTGACCTCGTCATCTTCCGTTCGTACCACCAGTGACACTAACATGTCCCTGATGGACCCCGATGACCGAATCCATACGAATACCTAACTAATGTATTTTGGATGTGTGGTTGTGTGCGTAACCTCTTCCGAAACAGGTTAATAAAAACGAGTAATTAAAAAAACTGTCCGAATGCGAGTCGGGCTCTCACAGCGGGGGTTCTGTGAAGCAACTTGATCTGTAATTTAACCCCCGTAAGAGCATTTACGACGTTGTCATATCTATGTAGGTTTGACGACGCAAATCAATCACTGCAAATATTTGCATGGCCTGAACACTTTTTTATAGTATAAGGGTACAAACGAGAAATCGGAGCCTTTCAACGACTACCGACGCCCATAAACATCAGCATAATTATGCCGATGCGTTGCCCTTCTTTTCACCTCCCTCCAATGGGCGTATCCACTAAAACATAGGTTATAAAAATAAGTCAGTTTTTGCTGAGTTTTCTTTCAGCAGTCTTTGCTAATCTATACATATATTACCTAACGCTGATATCTTTGCTCCGTCTGATCGATACAAGCTGATAACGGTTAGTGTGAGAGCCCATATCGCACAAAACCCGGCCGATCGTATAACAGCGTGAAATACTTCTTGTCTCTTCGGAGAGTTGACACATACTTCGAGTATTACGAAAAGTAGCCAGCTCCTGCGGATCTGGTGATGCGCACCAGTAGCTCAGCTGGTCAAGGTCGCAATTATTTTTTGAAAATATATTGTTTTACCTGGGTCCAGTCCTATCTGCATTTGTTAGGCAGTTGTATAGGATAAAACTTACATAGAATGAATCGATGTTAAGGTGTTGGACGCTGAAGATGGAGACTTTGGGAGTCATAGGTATTTATTGATTAGGCCAGGATTAGCCAATACATTGTTGTGCTTTAAACCTCCTATCCAAAAACAATCAAACTGATTATTGTATGACAAAAAAATTATTGTACGCTATATAGGCAAGCAGGTGACAAAATAGAAATTTGTGAGAAGAAAGGATTTTCACGGGCGTCGGCTTTGTAAAAAGCACCGATCGCATTTTTGTCCACCTGTACTATAGAACAAAAAGAAACACAACCGTAAAATTACCTACCGCGAGTGTATAATTGGTACCAACCTACACTAATGTTTTAACTTTGATGCAGCGGCGTTGCCAAGTGTGGGCAGAGCATCTCGTCGCCAAGAATTTTGGAGTATTCTATCTTGGATTAGAAATTGGAGGTGCTGATGCGTTTAAATTAGTGCACGCATCGCCACAGGTCCGAAACTTGCGATTGCGCTCTGTGAAGGTAGATTCAGATATATTTGAGCCGATTTAATAATGCTTATTGCAGATGCTGCGAAGTAAATATACTATTCTATTCGGTCATATGATATCTATCTCTTTCTATCTTCACTAACTTATATAACATATTTCGTGCTCAACTTCCGTTGTCTTCATTTTTTACTTTCTTAGCTTACTTCATCAAGCGTTTTACTTCAATAAGTAAATAATTAATAAAAAATTAAGTAAGTATGTTTATTAAATTAGATTAAATGGATTGAATTTGGGGTTAAACTTCGAAGAAGGGGGCTGGGCTATTCTGGAAGCTTTGTAGCTATGTCAGGTCGATTGGCGATACGTCGAATTACTGACGGTAATATACGACGCTACTTGTACGTCCGTTCTGAACCCGGGAGGTCAAACAAGGCCAGACACACAGAAGAACAGATGGCAGATGGGCCAGTAAGGTTCTGGTCAAGTAGTAAGTAATGGCCAGTAAGGTTAAGGTTCTGGCCGCGTTTAGAAAACGAAGTGTTGGTCGACCGTTCACCAGGCGGGATGGATGCGAGTGGCAGGAGATCGGTTGTTTTGGCGTTCATTGAATATGTCCAGCAGTGGCAGAGCTGATAATGATGATGATGATCGAAGAAATACCTACCTGTGTATAATATTTTTTTAATATCACTTTAGACTTAACAACGCACAGAAGGATCGTATATTTTTTCGAGGGAAAAAAGTCCTCAATTGAGCTGTAAGTTTATATTCATTTGATTTCCAATAACTCACGTCGAGTACATACGAGTAGACATAGATGTATATCGTGTACAGAGCGGCCATATTAATATTAATTAAATTAGCTATCGTAAACATTCTCGTATCGGGATGCATCACTCCCATCAGCGGGTGAGTGCAGGCTAGTGTCTTCGCCCGGCGAGTGCCCATAGCAATCCGATGAAGCTACATTGGGCTTCTCTTCGCTCCCACAACAGAACGCCCCTAACACATTCAACAACATCTCTTCATTAGCCTTTTTCGGTCTACTGCTGACATAAACTTACAATGAACGTCAAAACATCTCCTTGTTTCCATTAGAACTAGCTACATCAGCATTCCACCTGGTCCATCATCTTCGGCCTGAACCCTAGCACTATCAAATTCATTCAGTCCGCTGCCACTTTAGATAGCTGAACCTTCTGCATTGCTTACTTTAGTTCACTTTATTGCTTGAGGTTAAATAAAATACGTTTTGTCATATATCTATTTACTTACACTAGGTATATACAACGCCAACCGTAGCTGGTAACTAACTTCAACATTAAAACTAATTAGTCATCAACTTGTGCCTCGGATTCAGCAGCGTAGATTCTAACCGATGCCAATGAAAATGCCTTTAGCCTTAATAAATATTTTTATGAAATTCGTAAAAATCCATAGTTCTTTTACGATATTAGTAAGAATTAGGACTAGGATGCTAGGATTAGTTGTCGCATTAGTTGCTAGCAATTTAACATCACGTGAGGACGGTTAGTTCATAAGGATCCTGAAATCTTCGGTACGAACACCTGTTTTGATTTTTATCAAAATTTACGAAGATCTTATCAAAATGTGTTATACGGTTGTTCTTATATGTTATATACATATTACTTCGCTATCGTTAGATATACCAACTGTTGACTGTGGTCCCCCTCATGGTCCAAGCTCGGACCAACGTCATGGTAGGCATATCCCAAACTATGTCTACATACATTTTATGTATACGACCAAAATTATTACCCACACTTAAGAAGTGTTTACCAATAGACTTCATTAATGAAGCTGTAACGGATGACTTTTTCTTATGATATGAAATATTGATTTCGCAACACGTAATGGTATTTCATTTAGGTTAGCACAGCTCGTTGTGTAATCTACTGAATATAACGGTGGTAACCTTGGATCGGCCGTCTTCAACGCCCTCGTTTGCGACCGTCTTAATGTTCCTTTGGCGATCGATCTATCGATCTACGCTAACTGCGTTTGTTTGTCGTCCGCTCGTCGCTTCAGCAGGTCTATGTCCAGCAGCGTGTTGCCGAGCTCGCCGGTCCGGAATGCGCGGATCATGCAGCGCGCCACCCCCTGGATGTCCGGCACGTCCCGTTTGCTGCCGTCGAAGTCCCGGATCCTCCGCACACTGTTCATTTTGACAGCGCCCGTTATCAGTACCTTCGGAGGAATGTTTTTTGGTTACGTATATTTTATAAGTAAAGTAATTTGTGTAACACTATAAAGTCTAGCCAATGCTCGGTACATGTTATAAAACTCAAGAGTGTGCGCAGGCGCAAGTGCACTTTTTATTCCCTTTTTCTCCCATTTGGATGAGACGCCAGGCCGACATGATCGGAGAGATATTCAGGCGTAGGACTGTTTAACGTGTTTCCGAGTGTCGGGTTTTTTTTACAATATAGAGGATTTTTATATATGCAAACGTGCAATTTACACTTTACGACGTCTACCGGCGCCCATAGTAATACGCATTATTGTCGTGGTTGATGAGTTGGTCTCGTTTCCTACCATGCAATGGGCCACCAGCTACTCCCAAACCGCAAGAAACGCGACGGCATTTGTGTATTTTAGGCGGTATCAAAAGAGCGAGAGATACTTCCCCGGTTATGCCGGACTAATTTCTAAATAAAACATTAAAATTTTGGTCAGTAATTTCCTTAACCTGTCATCAATAAGTTCGATGAGGTGGAATCTGAAAAATCAGGTACGCGACGAATTAAATTTTTCCAACTTTAAAAATATTTTATAGCGGCTGAAAATAAAAAAATAATTGAAAAGCAAATAATTATATTTATTTTAAACGACGATTATTCCGCTTCCGAACTCATGGCAGGCACTTTAAATCTTATCTTATCACAATTGTAAATCAACAGCTTAAGTATATCTAAAACATCGGGATTTTCTACAGTGTCGTGTATGAAATCCGGTCCTCTTTTTTTTGTTGACGCGGAGAAACGCATTTATGCGCCTTCACCGGCCCTGGGTAGGGTCCAGTGGTGTGTGGGGCGCGCGGCACATTATAGTAGAATACCAACGAAAGCCCCGCGAGTGCCACCATTGCCGCCTTCGGTGAGGTGCACCGGAACACCAAATCATCAGGGCACCTCGGCGGCTAGTCCGCCCCCTAAGGGGCCGACTCCACCTCCACAGATGGGGTTGTCCCGCACTACAGGACAACTCCACCACAGTGCAATGGGGTGAAGTTCCCATCCTCGCCCCTTGTCCCATGTGCAAAAGTGCCGCCACTTTTTGCTCCTTTGTCGCCTCTTCTTATAAGAGGGGTACAAAGAGCAATGCTCCACCCGCTCTTTCGCCCTCTCTACGTATAACAGGGGAGCAAAGAGCATCCCCCTAGGTTCAACTGGCATCGCCTGGGGTCACCCCAGGCTACTGAGCCCCACCGCCACGACAAGATATGAAACATGGTGGGGTCGAAATCCGGTCCTGTACCTACCGATATTATTATCATGATAAAACGAACTTAGTCCTTATAGTTTTATTATAACTAGGTACTAACCTACCAACCTATAGACTGACAAACTGCAGTGCAGTTGGTAAAATTTTGTAGGCAGTCTGTATAAAATGCTTTTAAAGTTGGAAAAAATACCTGGTGCAATTCATTATTCCGAAAGTCCACCTCGCCGAGCTCTGCGCGACCCCACATTATTGATGGGATAAAGAGAACCGCTGACCAAAATTATAGGTTTATAAATTACATTTCAGTGGCCGGCTACTGGCTCTTGGACTAACATGTAGGTGTAAACTTTTTAACATTTACAATGAATGTGTCGTACATTAGCACGTGACCCCCGACCCATGGAGAACTGACTGCGCTTTAATATGCATGAGTGTCGTGTTGACGCGCTGACGTGTGCGCATGACGAACAAATAACGAAATATACCTACATGACAGTGCCGTCATTGCAGCCAAACCGCGGCATGCCAGGGGGAACATTATCAGCAGACACAGCTATTCTCAAATCCGCTATTTCTTTTCATCAATAGTTCCGAGATTAATGTCAAATTTGTAAAGCGACCATTGGATCATTTACAAATTAGACATCATAATCAAATCGCTTTAGTTTATAAAATCGATCGCTCTGACCGCAAACACGTCACGTCTTACCACCGACGAGATGACGACTACGCTATGGCATTTCGTACGGCATGTAGGACCAGAGCAACACATCTGTATATGTGCGGATGTACAGAGGCGCGGCAATTGTTACCGGGTTATCCGATTTCACATTTCACTTTTATACTTTTTAACCAAGAGGATACTTCGCTGTCACAGTATCTGTGCGCCTCTCTGGAACGCTGATTTTCATTGCCTCTTTCACACCTTCGCACGCGCAGCTAGTTTTTTTTTGTAGTTTAGGCGTAAATGAGCAATCGGAGCTATTTTATAACTACCGATGACCAATACCACCCGCACAATTACTGTGCCAATGCAATGCCTACCATTCCTCGTACCATCCAATGGGCCACCGGTTACTCACAAACCGCACGAAAAACGACACCGAAGATATCACTTAACGGTGGTATCATGTAAGCGAGAGGTACGCCCCCGGTGGTGCCAGCCCTATGCACTACCTCTTACTAACCTCGTAAATCGTAAAAGATATCTGGTACGGCGAGCATACTACCGAAGTGCGATGTGATCACACCGCCTTAACCTTCTCATAACGGGATGCATCTGTCCCGGTAGAGTATCCCCCCCTTCGATCCCAAACCTAGTGTCATCGCCAGAAGAGCACCTAAAGCCACCCGTTGAAGGTGCATTGAGTTTCTCGTCGCTTCCACAGAATAAGTTCAGGTCCAAAAAAAAAATACCTTATTGATATCGTCGCACGGCTCCATCAGTCCCATGTAGTCGACGTACTTGAACTTGCCGTGGCTGTTGAGCCAGTACAGCAGGTAGTCGGCGATGATCTCCTCGCCCACCAGATGGTCCTGCAGCGACGCGCACAACGCCAGCTTGAGGCCCATCTCAATGTGAGTCACGGTCGGCTCCAGGATACCTGACGTAGATCAGTTCTAGCTAGGAATCATCTCGGTGACGTCAGTATACAAGGAATACTTAATATCGGTCCACTTAAGGTGTCGTTAAGGTGTCGCAATGCCGCAGACTCGTACGTAATAACACACAATTTGTGTCAAGATCAAGTGACAGAAATGGTTCATGTTGCGGTTAGACCTGTATGGGCCCACCGTATAGTCGATACAACCAACTCACTTGATACCGCCGTAAAGTGATACATACGATGTCGCGTTTCGTGCGGTCTGTGAGTAGCTGGTGGCCCATTGGAGGAGGTGGAAACGCATCGACATAATTATACAAATTTTATGTGCGTCGCTAGTAGTTGAAACGCTCCGATCGCTCGTTTGTTCGTATATTATAAAAAGCCATTCGGATTGGACTTTACTTGATTCAAGGACTTTAGAATATAGATTCCTGGATTAGAGGACCTTGGATAGATGGCGCTGTCACCCAATTTGTATGGTCTTATCGAAGTGTCTGGAAATGATGTAAGCAAGGACATATTATCTCTCTGCCGCGAGCGTGACGTATTTTGTCAAGTTTTAGTTACAAGTACTTTCAGTTTAAATACTAGTATATGTGTCCAGCCAATACACGGTAGAGATGAAACCTCGTCTCTCTCATTTATGAAATAATGAGAGTTAACTCTTTGTTTCACCCAGATCATCCCAACAATTCTAAAGACAGATAGGTCTACTACAGCAATACCTATGACGTGCAAAACTATTTTATTTTACTTCCTCTCGATAGAGCTGCATACATCTTTTTGTTTGTCGTGGTGCACCGAATATAACTATAACGAGGTACCCGTTGCCACTTCAGGAGGTTAAGTAGATAAGGTTCTGGAGTGGAGGCTGCGTTTAGGAAAACGAAGCGTTGGTCGACTGTTCACCAGAAGGGAAGACGATCTCCGTGCAGTAGCCGGTCCGGGATGGATGCGAGTAGCAGGAGATCGGTCGTCTTGGCGTTCATTGAGAGAGGCATAAGTCCAGCAGAGGATCAGGGGTGATAATGATGATGATGATATGTTCCCGTACGACAAAACGATCGGAGATGTCGGCCCGACCTCAACGGTAGCGACAGGGCTGTTGCCTGATGATAATGAAATGAAAATGTTTTTATTCAAAATAGAATTACAAAAAATACTTTTTGAACGTCAGTAAAAAAATCTTAACCCGGTTTGACACTAGCCCTGTCCAGAGAAGAACCGGCAAAACAAACTCGGCGGGTTTGTCGTATAGTCAGAGGGATAGCATACTGTACTAACATATAAGCAACACTACTCATCGTAATAAAAAAATAAGGACAAGTTGACTAAGAAAAGCTAATATGATGCTTTAGACTACTGTTGCTGTAGTCTAGTTGAGTGACTAGTAGAAGTAGTTTCTGAAACGGCATGTAGCTATTGACTCCGAAAGGAGCGATCTGAGGCTTTAAGGGCCAGAAGTGTAATGACATCAAACAGACGCAACAATATTGGCTGGAAAAAAGACCATAAAGTTGACCCAATGAATTATTCTTATTTCTGTTCCTCTCCCCTCAATGAGGCCCCAGGGCAGTAGTCTGGTCTGACCTAGCCAAAGTACTGTTCTGGAGTTGTTGAAAAAAACCAATACATGATGAATGGCATATAACTTACTTACTTTTCTACATAGATTATTAAGTGAATGTCTAAGGTATAATTAAAAATGTATATTTAGGATATAATTTGAATAATTCGGTTGAGTATTTGTTTTTGCCTGAAGCAATTGGTGGGTGCATTTAGTTTATGAAGTGTAGGAGGTTAACCTTTTTAAAATGCGAAATACTTTACAGCATGACACAACCTGTTAGTAAAGTAGTACTAGAAATTATGGTATTGACTGAGAGATGGATTTACCTGGTGTGTCAAACATAAAAATCTTAGGGTCATTGTTTATTTTTATCTTCGTCATCAGACTCCTCGTCACTCCGGCCACGGCTCCCACTGGTAGTGCGTGTCTCATGTTCATGTTTCTGCTGCGCAGCATATTGATAAGAGATGACTTGCCAACATTTGGTACTCCAATTATCATAACATTATAATCCATCTCCTCGCTCCGGTTGTATCTGGTGATTACGAAATATAATTAATTTTAAATAACTTATACTTTTATATTGATCACTATCCTATATCAAGCATGTCCTATGGCCATCTTCTGGCTGCTGGTGTGATGTGATCACTACCATGTGTGATAGTTACAAAACAGCACATACTCCTTAAATGACTTACCATTTGACATGGCCATTCTATTTTCAATATTCTGTCTATCAATGGATTTGGCTGTTGGAGATATAATTTTGCCATAAGGTCCATATGCCTTTTCCTCTTAATAATAAGAAAAGTGATTTTTATGTGATATATATGAATAAGAAAAGTTATTTTTATGATAAAAATACGAGAAACATGCACAAACTAGATGTACCAGTTTGTAGACTTAGCAGAGTTAATAATATTTTCGGGGACACATATTTCACAAAATAATGATGATGCAGGATAATGATGGTAGTTTTAATTGATGACATTCAAATAGTAAATATGTAATAAATAGTAATGTTTATAATTCTATTTCAAATTAAAAAAATTGTTTACTTGATGAGAAATGTCAATATTTCAAGCCAAATCAATTGTTAGAACAATGAAAACGGTTATTAAACATCTTCCACCTATCATTTAGTAATTTTTCAAATAAAAATATTGTGCAATAACAGCATATTTTATATGTAGTAAAATATTTGATAGTATTGTATGAACTAATTAATTAATTAATTATATAATTGTACCCTTACTGTCATACTATACTACGAGTATGTTATGTGACACCTCTACAAGTATACAAGTCAGATACATTATTGTCCTTGTATTGAATCATACGGTGCTGCATGAATGCTGGTGCAGAATGTATTATCAGAAAAACTGTCAATATCATTTTTGAATTAGAAAATATTATAAAGTTGTTAAGCCCAATTTCAGCTACTGCGGCAATCTCTATTGAGAAGAGACATCTGGGAACATATTATAGTGCACAAGTGTTTGAGCAGACACAAATGCCCTCCCTTTTTCTTAATTCTCCAATTATAATGGGATGGCAGACCAACACAACTGGAGAGTGGTGAGGTGCATGATCAATGGTTTAAATTGCTCTCCTGTACTCTGGAGTGTTATTACAAATTGAAAAATCTTAATAACACTTTTTGTTTGGTCGGAGCCGAAACTTCACATCTATAAATGAATATACATACCACTGGACCATAAGGCAGTCACAAAATACTAGTAAAACTAAATTTATATTTACCTATTAGAATCTTTTATTGTATCTACAATTAGCGGTCGAAGCGACTTTAAGCCGCGACAATGCTGATCTTTGCAGTTCGTGAATATAACTTTGTCTATCCCTTCCTCTGACTTCAGTTGGTCCATTATCTTTGGTATAAACGAGTTGACGGTCAAGTCTTTTTTATTATATACTAATATGTGAGGCTTG
Organism: Eumaeus atala; assembly: GCA_017140195.1. Taxonomy (NCBI): domain Eukaryota; kingdom Metazoa; phylum Arthropoda; class Insecta; order Lepidoptera; family Lycaenidae; genus Eumaeus; species Eumaeus atala. Next base: position 184,794 of record JAFELO010002000.1, read on the forward strand.
GCACCAGTAAGTGTGCTAGTAAATATGGGGTTACGACCCGAGAAAGGTATTCTGGCATCATGCACTTCTATAACACAATCAACAGATTTTAGTTTACGTTGCATTTGTTTGAGACCTTTGTTCATGTGTCCTGGAAACCATCGCAACAAGTCCTTACTAACATATGGGCATTTCTTACGGAAACTATACAATGCAGCATCAAATTTCGTTGCCATTGCTGTTTGTTTTGGTAATTTATAAGGTTATGTGAAAATATTTGTTCACCTCAAGCCTATTTAAATTTACAAAAGCAGACTGAATTTTAAAACCAATGTAAATTCTTTTTTTATAATTGAAAAATAAAACACTTATAAAATTATAAATATAAAATTGTTGAAATTTGTTTCCAAGTCACTTCCTTGTCTTCTTTTTACGTACTCAATTTGAGGTTTTGCCATGTGCTGTCAAACAATGTTTGGTAAAGATTCATATTACTAAGTGTATTATGATAATCATCATCTCCAGTAGTATCTTTGAATAAAGTATGTCCATACTCTGTTTAATGTGCTAGTAACTGAAGCTCAACGTCAACAATCTACTTCACTGAGATCAAAAGCTGACTATTGAATTTAGACGTATATGTAAATTCAATAGCTACCTACGTGTATGGCGATTATTACCAATAATAAATTCAATTATTTCAACGAACATAAATATGATAACAGACGAATGATTGATCACTGAATGCGTTTCAGACAGTTTCACTTTGTGTGGTCGATAATTGACCATCACCACAAGAAATATAACTAAGGAGGAAATGGTATCTATATTAATATGGGATTAAGTGACTTTAAAGGAAATTCGTTAGTTCACACTTTACAACTATCAACTTCAAAGTGATTTTTTTTTAAATTTAGGATTATGAAGTTTCAATTGTCAGTAAAAAATGACCTAAATAAATAACACTCGATAACGAAAACATACCAATAATTTTCTCTATTTGTTATGTTGATATTTGTACCCCTAAATTAATTAATTTTTTAGGTGTTATTATATTTTAGGAAATAAATATGTCGTTTATGGGTGAGCCCGATATTATTGCTGAAACAGAGAATGTGATGCCTGACTTAAACAATGACTTAGTGTTAGCAAAAAACTTTTTGAAACAGCAGTCTGCTGCAACTGGTGATACATTGTAAGCAATAATTCATGATTCATTTTGGTAATCCATATCACTCATTCTTCTCAGTACACTCATTCAGCCACGAATTCGATTCGAATAATGGCTAGTCTCAATATCTATAGTTATAAAACAATGTGTCCTGACTGACTGATTTAACATCGCCTAGCGTGAAGTAACTACCCTAGTCTCTCAATAATCACTCGTAGTTATCTGATGAAGATGTATTGGGCTTATCTTTGATTTCACATACTTTTAAAGCTATTACATCCAATTTCACCGATTTCCATTTGTCGCTCAGATTACCTAGTGAAAGATACGCCTGACGCCGGGTTAGGCGATAATTGCAAGCCACGAATAACGTGCATTAAAGACTGAAGCGAATTTTCCGGGTAAATTCCCGGACATATAACACTTACTACCGAATACCGATCGTTATTAACCAACAAGCACTACAAAAAACCTACTTAAATAAACAATTTGAAAACAAGTACCTACTTATAAACAATTTGAAAACCCAGTTTGACGCATCTGAGCAGAGCTTACTCTATAAGACAAGATTTAAGGGGCACGATGAAAATAATTGACGAGTTTTGCTCGTCATATTATTTTATACCGCTTAGTGGGAAACTGCGATCCCGCAGCCGAGTGTGTATAACACGTAGCGTAACGATTGAGCAAATTATAGGTATATATCGATATCGTAAATAAATAAATTGAATGGAATGATTTTTCTTGCTTTCACGGGGAATGTAATATAGGATTATAACACTACAAGGCATGTCATTTCTCTAAAAAGGTTTCGTAATTACAGGTACGACCACCTTGTGGACACCGTGCACAAAATATTGACTCACCAGCCCCCCAATGTGATTGATTACTTTGAACAGTATTCATGGGACGTGAAAAAGGACAAATTCCGTCCAAATTTCGACTTACTGAACGATGTGTATTTATCACCACCGCAGGTTGCAGTCGCCAACAGAATGGACAAAATGTTTACGGTTAGATAGTTTAAAAAAATTTGAAATGATAAATCAATGTGAAAAACGTGGGGTTGACTGGGGGCGGATCCTAGATTAGTACCATTGTCTTGCTAACAAGACACAAAAAATACAGTGCAATAGATCACAAAAGTTTAGATGACGTCTAGAAAAAGGATTGTGTACCTATAGATAGTTTTAGGCGCATTCTCACAATGGAAAAACGCCTTAAGTTTTTCGATCATAACTGAAAAACCAGGTTAAGTACAAAGAATGGATATACAGATACAAACATCTCGAATTCTGGAACTCTACATTAGATACGTTTGATAATTGTAGTATGACGTAGTAAGTCGTGTTCACAGACTTGAAAAAGTCCACTACGAGAACTAAAACATTTTTAATTAATTTTCTGAAACAATTTACCTCGCCACGGTACCACTTACTAGGTTTGGGTACACTTTGGGAACGCTTGCTACTTGCTAGTACCCCATTTCTGTAATAGGTTCCACTTGGGCCCGCCTGTGGGGTTGGAGAGGGCCACAGAGGTATCTTTATGGATAAGACCGTCGTGTTCTAGTTCGTATTTAGCATGCATTTACTCTATCGTTGGCGCGCTCAGTGCGTAAAGGCTAGTCTGTGACTTGAAAAAAAAACAATGGCAGATTTTCAGATTGCTAGTGCTTACCGGTCAAATATCATAAATAAAATGTAATCTCAACAAATGCAAGGTAACTACTTAGGTCTTGTTAAAATTTTCACAAGACCTAAGTAGTTACCTTGCATTTGTTGAGATTATCTTTAATTTGTCTCATAGAAATCCAACATATTATTACCAGGCAGATTGATAACTGACCTAACAATGGAAAGAAACGAAATTCGTGCGGTGATAAAGTTTTACGTTTTAAAAGGGAAAACAGCAACCCAGATAAAAGTCAAGCTAGACAATGTTTTAGGTAATATTGCTCCTGCATTGAGTACAGTTCGCACCTGTAGACGAGTATTTTGAGGGGATAAAAAAAACATTAAATCAAACGGGTGTAACGGCATTGGAAGAGCGCTGGACTAAATGCATCGAGGTAGAAGGATATTATTTTTCAACGTAGTTACGTTGAAAAATAATATTATTTTAAATAGATTATTAAAATCTTTCTTTGTCGTTTCGGATACTCGTAGAATCTTTATAGATTTTGTGATAACAAGTCACATTTTTTTATAATATATTCTCCTACAGGAAGTGATGGATCGCCTGAGGGCCTTCCGCCACCCACGAGAGGCAGGTACTACTTCTTTCGTGCCTACACTTTGAACATTAAGTTGGCTTAATACTCAAGTGCCTACCCAATTCAGGGGCAATACAGTAAGGACACTTCTTAGAAATGTCTTTCTATATTTTACTAAAACAAAAATTCATTTATTTTATACCAGACCGTAAGCAAATCACAGAAAGCCGATGATTATGGTGAAGAGGAAGAGGAATTGGATCTGGAGGAGGAGTCTGCCAAGCCGAGAATAGCCGATCTTATCGAACATAATCACCATTTCCGAGAGGTAGGCAAGCGATATTCATTTGGGTGTACTACGTCATATTATGCTCATATCCTGTACTATACAATGGTTCGCTTAGTAGACTTAGTCTCCTATCAAATGGCCGCCATACACGAGTAAGATGCTTTAAATTTGATGTTTTTTTTTTAATATGTTACATTATTTAGGACGCGTGTAGTTCGACCTATTTTGGGATCTTGCACCATTAGGTATATATTGCACAGGTACACACCAAAATCCCACATTCGGATTGTTATCCTCGGACTATATCGAGCAGATACAGTGAAAAAAAAATCTTTTTCTTAAGCATTGTTTTACAGAAATACAAGATATATGATTCGATAGTGAACTGTCATTCTAAAGCATCCGTCATTGTACATAAACATATTTTTTGGCGATATCAATCTAAACACTGCTTTTCGTTGTTGTACAGTCTTGTAAAAAGGCAAAAAATTTAATGTAAGACTATGATTCACAGGCTGTGGTAATACCACAGTCTATGTGGTTACATGTGGTAATATTTGTGTGACTGTGTGATGATGATGTGTTTGATAATAATGTAGTAATACTTGATCGACCGTTCGTCTACTAATTCGCTGCAACAAAAGCATACAACGATCACTCAAGGCAATTCGCTCATAGTAGATTTTACAATGTTGATTCTATTTAAAAGAAACGCACAGTTTAAACATATTTCCTTGAAAATGCAACCTTTTGCCCATGTGTTTATTTTGTTTTCACTGAGTGCATAATTTGACAGTCGCACATATTTTGTGTACGGCTATGAGACGTTCACCGTATGTCTTGGTACTATTATGAAACATTGTCCTTAAGTGTAAAGATTGAGAGCCAAGTAAATTTTAAACCAAACAGAGCAGTAAATTAAGATTCTCCACTTTTAGGCTGGCTACGGTTTACCGGAGAGCGAATGCTACGCGGTGTACGTAGCCCTACACATGCTGGGCATCAAGGAACCCGTTGCTACTGTTAGGTAACAGATGTTTCCATAGCATTGTGCGCAATATTAGGTAATACTAGGTAGGTATCTTTTTAACGAAGTCTGAAAAAACTATACCTACATCGAAAATCAAAAAATAGGACATATGTACTTATTTAGTTATTAAATGTAGAAATTCACGAATAGACTAGCCCTTTTGCAGGAAAGAGAGCAACGCATCTGCATAGTAATTATGTGGATATTCATGAGCGTCGGTGTCGTAAAAAGGCTCCGATTGCTCGTTTGCCCACCTATTCTATGTAAACAAACAGACGCCTAGTCTGTTTGTTTATATAGAAGGGTCTTCTACTCGTAAACTCTAGACCTAGAGTCTATTTCGAGCTATTTCGGGGTATAATATCATGAAGACGATACATAGCGATATAATTCATGGTTTTCTTTTCACCTGCAGGTTCTTTGGTAAAATATTCGGTACGAAAGATAATTATTACATCGCGGAAACCGACCTCACACTCGAGGAGCTGGACAGAAGAATAATGGTGACTTAAACATTAATTTCATAATTAAATGGAACTGAAATCGAATCCACATTATTTTCTATTTTTTTTTCCTTGGTCAGATCCTTGGGTTTAAAGAAGTTTATATAATACACGCTAGGTGCGAATACACATCCCTACTTAAGGACCTCATAAATAAATTGTTACGTTACGTAAGACTAAATTTGCGTCAACCTAAGAAATCATTAAATTGTATTGATTAAAATTGCACCCTGGAATTGCAGTTGTCAAATTGTTGAAATTTATATGGAATTCGGATGTACATACAAACAGGTATCTGTTAGCACGCTTGCGACCGAGATTGAGGCTGATCGTTTACTTATCTGAAATGACGAGGGTGTCAGTTAATTGTTCCCACCAAAACTACCAGTAAAGCGAAAAAAGCAGGTAGGAGTATCTTCAAAGAAATCAAAAGTATTTCATCAGCTTGTCATTTGTGCAAATAAATCGTTAAGGGGATTTCAGAGTTAGGTACACAATGACAAATAGTTTGATAAGACGTGGGAACTTTGTGTAACATATAGATATTTTTAATTACTGGTAGCGAAATGGCTTCTTTATTTTCGGAGTAAGCTATGGGATATGAGAGTGCTAAAAATTAGAGATGAAGCGGTAACCCGGTAATTATCTGGTTTGCCCGGCGGCGTAAATACTATACGGACGTATATTTTTTTTTAAACTTTGCCACCTCCAAACCCTTTTTTTATTTTTTTCAATGCGTTTCACACTCCGTTTGTAAAACGCGACAGCACAACCATTAGGTTTCCCAGCAGTGTGATATGATAAGTGGCGATAGCGTTTCTTTCATGTGTGATATGTTGATAGTCAGATTTAGTTTATTTTCATTTGGTGCCTCGTAAAGGCAATGCCTTCGTTCTCCTCCAAGTTAATTTCGACAGGATTTTCTGGTGGCCCGTTTCCGCTGCAACGACTTACAAGTTCTTCATCTGTCCGAAATCTGTTTTAAGTATAAGAATGAGAAGACTTTTATTGTGATAATTAAAATTACATACACTGTTACACCAACAACAATAAACTAAAGTAGGTACTAGTCTAACATATCTAATAACGGCACATATAAATAAAATATTTGGCCCATACAATTTTCGTTAAAATTAAAATTTAAATAAATAGGAAGAAAAAAAATTGTAATAAAATGAATGTCGGGATTACAGCCAAAAATGAATATGAATTATTTCTACTAATTGTTTGTGCACATAACATGATTCCTCAAAAGGTGACCGTACAGTTAATGATTATGATATCCGGAAACATCATAATCCTGATATTATGTAGTCAAATATATTATGTGCCGAACGTTTCATTCCAGTCGGATAACCGATATCCGTAATCCGGCGAAGCGACTATCCGTTTCAACATTATTAAAAGTGCTAAGGCTGGTCTCACAGTTGTCCAGGAGACGCGTACGGGCGCCTGTATACGAGAGACGTATGAAAATGTGTAACTGGTCGCGTACAGACCAATCCTCGTTGCAGTGAAACGACGTTGTGATGCCTAACGTGTTTCGTTTTAGTCTTTCGGACAGAATTGAAACCAGCTTAAGAGGTAGCGAAACGGTCTAATTAATATAATATTCCGACGTGGCACTTAACAGTAACAAACATGTTAAGTAAGCTATATAATTTGTATAATTATGAATCATATCTGGGTATCCTTTTTTTTACGAATGAGGCAAGATGCCAGGATGGGAGCTTTATCAGATTCCAATCAGACTTTTAAAATCAAACATTCTCTATATAGCTGTACACAATATACGTATCTTCTTAAGTTATAAGGTGTGTCTATTTTTTAGGAATTTGATGCGAAAGACCATCCGGAAGGGGAAGAGGAGTTAGAAGAAAATCCACAAGAAGCTGAGGAAATGAAGGACTTGGGTGATTTAAATTATTAAATGAAATGTACCTAGTATATATTGTGAGGTTTAATGGGAGCTTTAAGCTAGCTAAAAGGCTTACTTTTCAGAAGTATCTATTTGAAAATATTTTCTTTTAGAAGCTGAAGGCGAAGAGTTCGAGAAGAAACCAAAAGAACTAACCCGTCCTAAATTACCACCCGTGCCGGTTTCTACGTGGCAGCCTCCTCCGGAGATTCCTGTCGAGAGACCTGGCCAAGGAGTGAACAAGAAGGTTAGTCGAAGTACATCAAAATAATTCAAAGTAGATTCTTGTTTATTAAAGCTGCTTTTAAAAAGGTATAGGATGATTCAAAGGAACCTCAGCCACTACTTAACAGTATCATTGCGCAGACTAACGTCTAACGTGTGAGCAGTTGCAAAGGGAAATTATTATTTTTTTGTGGTGATTGACGGTAGCTGTCTTTGAAGGTCAAGTCATGAATGAAACCCGGGAGCAGAGATAATTCTATCGTTCGGGGCCGATGATAAATTCTTCGATGTTGGCCACTTTGTCCAACACAAGACAGAAGTTTAACCAGCTAAATTTATGTTATTTCACCGACTTAACATTACTGTCTGCTGCCCGGGAGACTGCCTCTTGTTCGGTACCGTGAGTAGATTACACGCCGCTATAGAGGCCATATTGCACGCCGCTATAGAGGCTAGTGAGAGAGTTGTGCCCTGATAATCACATATACTGTTAGTTGTGCAACTGGTGTGTTCTTCTAGGTGTACTGGGTGTGCAAGTCACCTGGGGAGGAGTGGATCTGCCTGCCAGACGTGACGCCGGACCAGATACGCGTGAGCAGACTTACAGTACACTGTGTGACGGGAAACCTGGACGCTGAGGTATTTCATTTCGTGGTTAACTTTTAAAACTTTCTATCATTTAAATGATTTCTTCCACTAGAATAGATCTTGTTTCTCTAGGTTTCGATAAAGGTGTTATTACAGTTACTTAATGTGGATTATTGAGAGCTTTTAGTTGAATATGTATATAATAACGAGAGGATTAAACTTGGGTGGATCTGTGACAGCCGGTCTGGGTATTTACGTTTCTATTCTTAGTTGAACCTGTTTTGTCTAGTAGAATAGTAGATAGACAGACACTTAACACAGCACCTTTACTAGAAAATAGGGCCTGGATTTGCTTCCTCTGACACTCGCACATGCAAAGGCCGACAGATCGCTACAGACTCTCTCTTTTTTTTTAATCTTTATTTCGGTTTGGGGCTTTTATCCAAAAAAGGACATGACAACCCCATCGTCCCTTATTTCATGGACACCAGATAACGTAACATTAATATTATAATAAATTATTATCTAAGAACGATAATTATTCCTGAAAGGCTATAGACGAAATACATAATTTTTTTAACTGCATCTGGTGTTGGATTTGACAGTACACTTTGGATTAGTCCTACACCAAAGAGGTTTAATTTAAATTCGTTCAGCATTGATTCCCGTTCCTCTTTATCCCAACAGCAAAAACATCTGTTTCGTAACTTCCCTCTCAGACTTCATACCAAAATGTACCTATTAGAGTAGAAACTATTAAGTTTGATTCCAGGTGATTTGTTTCCCAACTTTCAACGGGACGGAGCGGAATTACCTGAGAGCGCAGATCGCCCGCATACAGGCCTCCACATCCATATCTCCCCAGGGCTTCTACACTTTTGGTTCCGGTGAAGAAGAAGAGGACATGGATTTGGAAGAAGGCGCTGGTAATTATCGAAGTGAACATTCTTCGTCACGGCTGAAACTAAAAAGCGCCATGACAGAGTGATTGATACACATCACACACAAGAGAAGGCCATGCACCAACTCTGATTGTGCGGATGCTCAATGCAGTTATTTAGATTGTGCGGATGCAAATTTTGTACTAGTTGGCGACGCTATTGCGTCCGACCCTACAGTTCATCGGAATAGCGAAGACTTTGTGTCTTCTTGTTTACAGAATTTACGATAGGAGGACGGACCCTCACTTTTTCCGGAGATGAGAAGAGTTGTTCCGGGTTGTCTGTGGGTGTACCCCATAGTGATTATTGCTGTGACCGAAAATTGGAGGACGGTCCACCTCCCTACGCTAACGGGAGGACGCCCGCACGCTGCCGTTTATGATCTGGTGACGTGGATATGGATAATTGAGTTCGCTTATTGTATAAGTATAATAGAGCTCGTTTCTTATTTCGCTTGTCTGAGGAGGCCGGCCACTCACTCCCCTTCTGGCGTGCGGGGCTTGATTCGCGCCCGAAATCAGCAAAAGCCGTGGTCAAAATTTAATTTAATATTATTAGAGCTCTTTAAATATCGCGTTCATATTTATTCTAAGATAATCTAAAGCTCTCATCTTACAGAAATGAACCCGGGTCCTTATTCGTAAGCGGTGTGTGAGTTTGTCACTCTGTCCGTCATCTGTTATAAGTTATAACTATGTTGCTATACGTGAGGTTCAAACGCCTCCCCACCATGGTTCAAGCCTTGTCGTGGTGGTGGGGCTTAGTAGCCCTCTTTTTTTTTGGTGACGAAGGGGAATGCATTTACGCATGATACCTGAGAGCTCGGGTAGACGCCCAGTCCTATGTTGGACTCGGCCCTTGGGTAGCAATACCAACTAAACCCCTACAGGAGCCTTCAGCCGCTACTAGTGGAGGGTCCCGGATCTGCAGGCAACAGGACCCCTCCAGCGACACGCTGGCCTCGGTGAAAAGGCCAGACTTCACCTCCTCGGAGACTGTCCGGCTACTCTATGACAGTCCCGACGACGCCGTGTCTTTTGGAGTGGACCGGGTTCCCATCCCGGCCTGACAAGGAACACAGGGGTACTACTGAAGGCGCTGCAGATAGCGCCTCCTTCGTACCCCCATTCGTCGTCAGCGGGGGAGGCCACATCGGCAGCCTCCTCTCTCACCCGCTCGTCGGCTTCCTTCTGGGACATGACGGTCTCGCAGAAGGAAGCCATCGTCTGGTAGGACTCGTCGCTGCCGAGCATCGCGACGATGATGCTCTACTTTGACAAGTCCCCTCCGACAACTGATCTCAGAACGTGACGCAGCGCCGCCCATCTCGGGCACACCTGGAGGGTGTGCTGGGCCGAGTCCGGGCTTCCGGTGTTGTCCTGTACTGCGGGACAACTTTATTTGTGGAGGTGGAGCTGGTCCTTTAGGACGCTGACTAGCCGTCGCGTACCCCTGATAATCTGTTGTTCCGGGGTACCTCACCAAGGGCGGTACTGATGGCACTCGCAGTTTTTTTTGTGGGTATTCGGCACTATCATGAGCCGCGAGTCCTACACACCACCAGATCTCACCCAGGGTCGGTGAAGGCGCGTATATGCGTTTCCCCACGTACACAAAAAATAAAAAATTAAATGCCTCTACCGGATCGAGGCGGTGTACATAGGATTAGTATGCTCAATGTATTTCTCTGATTGTGCGGATTGCTTATGGGGGCATCACGTTGGTAGTCAATAGGAAAGAAGTTAGTTCCCATATTTAAAAAGAACACGACAGACATGAAGTTAAAAACTATCAATCCTCAGTCATTTCTCGAAAATATTTGAATGCACTGTACATCCCATCGTAACAGCACATTTCCAAAACTTTATATGCAGTAACCAACACGGTTTTATGAGAAACAGATCTGTTGTAACAAACCTTCTAAGCTATTCCTCCTATATTACAAATAGTCTGGATAGGCTTAACGAAATTGGCCGTTTACACAGATTTCAGCAGCACATTTGACAAGGTGGATCACAGTATTCTGCTGTTTAAACAGTTCAAATATGGAATCTTTGGGCCTTTTCTGAAATGGTTTGAATCCTACCTTTATTTACGTAAACAGCGTGTTGTTTGTAATGGATATGATTCGCATGGTTTGCCGCAGGCTTCACACCTAGGGCCTTTACTTTTTATAGTATCTATTAATGATGTAGTCGAAAGTGTTAAACACAGCGAATTCTTGATATTCGCAGGCAACCCTAAGTTGTTACGATAAATAAATAGTCCACATGACCCTACCCTCCTACAAAAGGATATCAGTGCTAATTGTGAGTAGTGTAGTACAAACAAGATGCGGCTAAATGTTGCTAAGTGTTACTTTATTAAATTAACTCGCACAAAGAACATCATTGATTCTACTTACACGATTAGAGGCCGTTCAATGTGTATCAGTTATAAGAGATTTAGGACTAATGTTTGACTCTAAGTTACATTTTAAAGAACACTATGACAAAACAACGACTAAGGCATTACAAATGTTAGGATTTTAAAAATTTCGAAAGACTTCAGAAGTTGCAAAACTCTACCAATTTTATATAACATTTATTTGTAGCGTCGTAGAATACGCAGCGTAGGTCTGGAGCCCTCAATATAGGACGCAAGTGAAACGGTTAAAGCGAGTTCAAAGTACGAAATTTGTAGCTTACAGAGACAATAATATTATAAACTATAGAGTGGATTATGAGGAAAAATAGAAAAATGATCAATACTGTAACGTCGTACAAATTGCTGCACGGTGACTTGGATTCTGCAAGTGTACTCACTAATGTTAGATTGTATGTACCCCGAAACATTCCTCGTTACCCTATTACAAAGTCATTTGCCACTAGTTGTTCTAGAACCAACGTAAAAAAATGCTCTTCCATGAATCGTATAATGACTTCCTTCAATGCAATTGACACCAATGTTGTTGACATTTACCACGATTCTATGTTATATTATATGTTGTTTATTCATAATGGACTTTTTAGATTGACATTATACACGTTAAAATTATTGTTAATTATCTAAATAGGTTATTTAATTGTTTATGTGAATATATCCAGATTAAAAAAAATGTTTTCAATTAAGTATGATATGTATTCCCAATTTAATGACATAATCGTTTAATTAAAATTAATCTACAACACAACTTATTTTCTTTTTCTAGGTTTAATTTAATTTGCTTAATTTTAAAATAATTAACTTTCTACTGCTATAATTTTGTACAATAATGTTTGTATACACATGTTAAGGTTAACAATTTTGAACCAATGAATATTGTAAAAGTTTGTTTTTTTTACTGTGAAAATTGTGTACTGTTGGTGTATCTTAAATAAATAAATAAGTGGTGGAATTGCTGCATTGCACCCGAATCCAGCCGACGCAACAGGGGAGCGCCTTAGAAGAGATGGTATGTCTATCGTGTTTCGTGTGGATGGGGTAAAGAAAGACAATGCATAACGTGCGGGGTGTTAATGGGTTATCGAGTGGCTCCATTTTTTCGGTTGCCTTCCTATATAATGAATAAACTCTATATAAATAAAGTCTATATAAATAAACTGTATATAAATAAACTGTATATATATATATATATATATATATATAAGAATGTTATGTAACTCTAGGCGATACGGCCTTCAACCCTAACCCCTTCTACCATGGCCACACGCTGAAGGACCTGCTCGACCCCAGCCTGTCGTACTGGGTGCACCACGGTCGCCATATACTGAAGCAGGGCAGAACTATGTGGTGGAATCCTCGTGTAGTTGACGCGGTAAGCCATTTAATTAGTATACATCTCGGTTATAAAATATGTGTAGCTGGCTTCGATGACTTATCAGCGCTCTCGCAGTCTGCTGCCGCAGTTGAAGTGGCGCGGCGAGCGTGGAAGTGGCCAAGCAGAAGTGTTAGGCAAGTTGTATTCTGTAAATATTCTCAGGTAGAAGACATCCACTAAGTTGTATAAATAAAATATTTATGTATAATACCTACAAGAACTAAAAGACCGGCCCGGTGCGATTGCATTATCTCAGCCTTCTTGCTCATGATTGGCCGGAATTTGCCGGTACAGTGTGCCGACGTAAACAAAGGAACGAGCGCGTGGAGGTGAAAGGGGAACGGTTGGGTTTGCATACTTGGAGCTTTCTCGTTCTAGAGAGGATCACCGAACGATAATGAGCAGTCAATCAGTACAGAGAGGTTTATCACCGATGAATGTTGCGTTTGAGTCCCTTTCGGGCAGGACGCCTGGCATTTTGCCTACCTCCCACTTTTCGTTACGCCACTGCTACTGTACTTACATTCTGTGCAGGAGGAAGGTTTAGAGGAGGAGGAGGACGAAGGCCCGCCGCGTATTGAGCCCGAGACGGGTCCCTCGCTGTTCTCGCCCCTGTCGGAGGACGACCGCGTGGAATGTATGAACGCGTGGAGTTGTCGGTCCAGTTCCACCGTAGTGCCGCAGAGGGCGCTGGCTCTGCTGCGCAGCAACGTGTGGCCTGGAGCAGTCGCCTACGCCACCACTGGCAAGTGAGTGTTGAAATATATATATATATACATATATCTTAGTTGGATTGACTAAATCGCCATTTTCAACAACAGGGCCATCGATTCGCCACAATGAATACGGCTGAGTGAAATTGCGCCAGAAAGAGTTCGGCGTTATACAATATTTATAAAATATTTCATAGAGTATTATTGAAATAAAGCGAGTTTTCCGCCTTTTTGACACGTTAACACGCGCGGTGTTGCCTGACATGACTACAACAATGGCGTCAATTGTTGAATACACGTAAATAGAAAAGCTATGCCCGAAAAACTAGATTCGAAGGTTTAGGCGTGATCGTAGATCCCGACTAAGCCTTTGTGCTTGGGTTATTTTTTTATTTGCACTCATTTGGCCTAATTTTATCGATCACTAACACTGCCTAAAGTGAAGATATTTAATGAGGCTATACATTAGCCGCCGTATTGAAGAAAGTCTCGCAATGACAATCCGGCTAATCGTTACCCGCCCCAAAGTAAAACCAGGGCCGTTTTTGGAAATGGCTGGCCGTAGCTTTATACGGCGATTTGTACAAAACGACTACGACGTGTATACATATGCTATACCTGTGCGCCTTCCATACGGCGAGATGTTTCACTACATTATATCGTTCAGTCGATTGGTAGTGAAAAAATAACAACTTTAAATACAATATTTCACATTTATAATATTAGTAGGATCTTATGTACAATTTGCCATGGTCACATAACACCAGCGTGAAGTGAAACTATGCTATTAAATCTCTCATTCTGTCGTAACGCACTCGTCTTGTATTCACCAATTTAATCCCGAAGTCATGTATAATGTCTTGCTTACATAAAAATAATTATATAATATTCACTGTCTTCATAGTGCAGCTATATTTCAGGCAATCTGAGTGCATGTACATCGGCTGGGGTCTGAAGAGCCAGCCGCCCAACTTCTCGCCCCTGCAGCTGCCTGCCCCTCAGGATGAGTACGTGGTCGGACCAGAGGTTATGGAGATGGCAGACCCGACCTACGACGACGAGGAGGTTCGTTCCGAGATATTCCCATTAACATTACTAACTATTGACTATCTAATAGGTATGATACAGTTTGCTTTAATGCTAATACCTAGAACTTATTTCTGATCATTAAGTCTTATAGTTCTTCAACTAAAAGTTGAAACCTAGTTAAGACAGAGAGGGAAATAGTGTGGGAGAGAATAGGAGATGAAAGGCAGCATCGTAATAGGATCCCATCCTATTACGATGCTGCCTCACATCCAGGAATGAATCCACATCATCGACGCGCTAACTCGAGTTCCTCTAGTGGCAGGCCTCGTTCAGCCACATATCACGAAGTCCGGTTATCTGAAGGTCGGCCATGCGAAGAAGGATGGTTATGTGAAGAAGGACGGTTACGTAAATCGGGACGGTTATGTGATGCATTATCATGTAGTATTTTTTTAATAGTAGCCATAGTAGTGTATCTTGATATCCTGTAAGTCAATGGTAATAGCCCGGGATTCTCTCTGTTTTGTTTTCGGTCGTGTCAGATTGCAAGTAGAGAGTACACACACACACCCACCCACATGTGCACTTCGATACACTTTTTTCTGGTAGCTGGCTAGTCTCTGCAAAGATGACCGCCTTAGCTGAAATTCTTAACAACATAACATGTTCACGTCAGTTCCATAACATCCACAATAGGACAGAGATTTGAAGTCTAACTTTATTATTATGTTAAGCTGATGCAATTTAAAGTGGTACTGTTAGAGTAACAGGGTTGTTTCTCCTTCCCAGGCGTATCGCATTGCGCATCTGCCTCCACAGCCGATAGCTGAGGGGGTGGGGGAGGAGGGTCCGATCGGGGAGGAGCAGGAGGAGGAGGAAGATTAAGTAGTTAATGAATTTTGTTTCCGTTGTGTTTTGTATTCAGGTTTAATTCAATAAACTGATGTGCAAGGTGTGTTTTATTTAAAATGTTTTTAACCTACCTGTGTTGTTCGCTGATGTAGTCTGCCGCTGGTAGCACTCCTCGACGTGCCTTGCGATCTTAAAATCTCGTATTCGCTAGGGGAAAAATATCTCGAGGCATCAAATTAGGTATTGCCATCACACAGCTTTTGTTTTTTTGACCTGTACTACCGACCAGGTAGGTACTTAAAATACTGCCACTTACCCCAGACACATATTTTTTTCCTTCTTGTTGACAAGTATTAGAAGTCGGTTCCGTTATTTTTTACAAAATTATATTAAAAGAAACGATATTTTTGTCTAAAACACTACGGAAGGTATTCATGTAACTGCATTGTCGAGCTCCTAGTTTAGCATCTGGTTGGGCTACTGATACTGTTGTCGGACTACTATCCGACAACTTGCCGATCAACTGGACACGTGACTGATTGATCAACTGGTTAGGTGATTGATTGAGCAACTGGACAATCAGCAAGTCGAGGAATAAGCCGAACAACTGGTTGAGAAACAGTAAAAGTAGCAGTTCGATGAAGAGCGCCGGAATGTAGGTTCCAGTTTTGCAGGAATGTCCGTCCAGAATGTCGAATGTAGTGAATACGAGCCTTTAAACTGTTTCTCGTTGCCACAATGAAGGATGGCTCCTTGTAAGGGGCAGTGCCATGCTGTGTTACAGCAGACTTGAGCGGGCACGACCTGATGCTGTTGTGGGGTGTATGGTATGTGTGTAGCCAGTGACCCATCGGAGAGTAGGAGGAAAGGTGGGCAACGCATTTGTATGACAATCACTCGGATGTATATGGGCGTCAGTAGTCTTCAAGCATACTCCGATTGCTCTTGTTATTATGAAAAAAAAAAGAATGGAGGTTTGCCGTGACCTTGAGGCCTCAGCAATTAAGTTATTCCAATATTAGAGAGAGGCCTAAGTGGCCCCATTCACGCTGTAAAACCTTGTCCAGAAGGGGCGATTTCGCGGCGAATCGTTTCGCGCGAATTCCTACGCGCGTAGTTGAGATACTAGACATAAATAAATCGCGTCCACAAGCATCGCGCGAATTCAAAATACGCGGGTAAATCACGTGCACGATTCGAAGCGCTTCATTCGCGCGTATTGCGTCCTGTTGCGTCCAGTTGACGCGCGACTCCGCGGAAAAAAAGAATGATTTAGGTAAGTAATTATTTTATGGATTAGTAATTTTGTCTTGCCACGGCAGTCGACCTTTCTTCAAGAAATAATCAGCGAATATATCCCTCGTGTTGCGAGACCTTACACCAGGTCGAATTGTAGTCGTACTCAGACAATTTAGAGTTGTTTCGCACAATGTGTCTTCGTATCCATCTCTTAATCTAACTTAATTGTGAAGAACACAACAAGCTTTAATTATGTTTCGCGCAAATTCAATTCCAACATACTCTGTGTCATACTATCATTAAGAATTAGATGTACTAAATACATTCTTCTCCAGCTAACCACTACGAGACCGTTTCGTTCAACTCCATGTTTCGTACTGAATTCTTAAATGCTCGCGCGTTGGTACGCGGTCGCGCGTAATACGCTCTTTCTGGAGAAGCTCTAATTGTAGGTACCTTAACAGCCAGAGGATACGTTTTGCCTTCCTGCAGCTATATAGCCCTTTTAAGGGGGAAAATGAGGAGGCACGATATGAGAGATTTTGTTCAGAGGCTAAACATATCCCCTGGACCTAGTGCCGGCCCGATTCAAAGGCAAGACAGCAATGGCAATCATTGCAACCCAAATTATAAGGGATTCAACTACTTACCCAACATCTGTACAACATATTTCGTGTCCATTTTGCCAGAGCCGACTACTTACGACCACATGGCTTATGTCGTTTAGTCAGTTTTTTAATCGATGTCGCTCATGCTAATAACAAAACTCGGACCAGAGGTTTTTAGTTATAATATCATTTATTATTAACAATTATTTACACCTTCTAACGGTCAGCAGGTATTATGGACGCAGCCAACTAGCTGAATTACACGTTGAATTACCAATTAGACGGGAAATTATATTGTAAAATATTATTGACGCAAGTTTGAGCTAATTTTTATGACGCAATATTTTTTAAAATTTCTACGGGCTGGCCTCGAATCGAACATTACCACATAATTAGCGACTTATATGATATTCATGCACTGGCTGTCCGATGCCTAGGCTGTTCAGATGTCAGACCGCATGAAAAAAAAGTGACATAAGTACGCACATAAGCAATTATACCTCTTTTTCATAAACGAATGACGTTGTCACTCCTGACCACCAGCTGGTCGTCGCTCTGGTATGACAACCGGACTACTAATTGAAAGGGCCTTTAAAAACACTATGTTATTAGTTGAACAGCTAACTTAGGTAGTTGGCTGCGACATATACATACATACACAAGTACACCCGACTCACAACTACTGCCTGGGCAGTGACGACATCAGGAGCACGCGGAACAATCAACTGTATAGCTATAGTTGGACATACATTATTATATACAATTCAAGGTGTTTTATATAGCGTCTGAGGCTTCTGGTCTACAACTAGAAGCCTCAAGATGATTTGCCCTTCTTCACTCGAATTCTTTGGAACATGCACTTTATCGCTGACACGGATACACGACCAGTCACAATCAACTGTTGCGCGTCTGTCAATACGAAGCTCGCGATAAATTAGCTTGACAGTAATGCAACCACCCGGAGCCGTCGTGACACATGACGCGACATCGACATCACCTCTATATTGTGGATATCGTGCGGTTTCACCACACCACGCCGGTGTTAGATTGACGCCAGCAATGAACGTTTAGTTAGCCCATAAGTTACGTCATCCGTGGAGGTTATTTTCGAAAAAATTGTGACTTCGTGACCTCGGTTTATTGATATGTCGCGATTGTCAAAAGTGTGTCAATGGGGTTGGAGCGCACCAACAACTCAGAAAATTGTGAGACGTTGTTGATCTGCTTGGTTCTTTGGCATTTTCCGTTTTTACGCCAAACGGATAGCCTTCGTTAGACCAGTCATTTTTATGCAATCGTTACAGTACAGTTATCAATAATTAATAATGTGGGAATTTGGGAGAAAGAACAGGATGTTCATTGCTGGTGTCGAGATGTACACGCGACCATCTCCTACGGCCCCTAGCCCCTGCGCCGTCGCCGGGAGCCGCCCGCACCGAGCGCCTACTTCTTGTGCTTGTGCAGCTGCGGCGCGGAGAGCTTCACCTTCCCGGGGAAGTTCCTGGCGACGTTCTCCTCCTTCACGGCCTTCAGCAGGTCCTTCTCCCGCGGGGTGGCGGTGCGGTCCCGCAGGAACACGCCCAGCGCAGTCTTGGCTGCCTTGCCGCGCTTGCTGCCGCCCGGGGTCAGCTTCACTTTGTATCTGCACACACAATTCCCATGACAGCCTCGACTTCACAGGTACTGTAGCCCCTGCCGATGGCCATAGACTCTAGGATAATTGTCAAGCATGTGTTGAGCTCCTACCCCTCTCCTCTCCAAAGTGCCACCGGAAACCCGATGATGTAGCTGTCATTTTGCGAAGGTATACACCGGGGATCGACACACGTGTCGATCCCCGGTGGCCTAATTCTGCTACTATGGAGCATAAATAAATTCAAGCGAGACATTATCTACTATTTATTCGCAGTTTTAGTTCCGCGTCCCACAGCTAAATTCTACAGTCTATTTAGCTCTCGCTCACGTAACACAGGCGGAAAATTTTAATAGTCAAGGGGCCCAATTACTAGCTTGGAGTGAACTCTAAAGTCTGTACGGATGTTTATGGACATCAGTATTCATCAAAAGACTACTGCTGCTTGTTCGACTGTTCATGCTATAGAGAAGGAGGAACAACTGTGTGTACTTGTAGTTGAGCAGCGCGGAGTAGGGCGCTACGACTGGCACCGCGAACAGCAGCTCGTCGTCCGCCAGCGGAGCCCCGGTCAGCTGCTGCAGCATCTCCGAGTCCACATCTGGCGCCGCCGGCTCCACCTGCGAGGTTACAACGGTGTATGACGCACCACCTGTTGCCGTGATATGATGATCCTCCCAGATAATTTTGGCTACAGCCGCCATCTCTGTAGAGACAGCCGCCATCTCTGTAGAGACAGCCGCCATAGACAGCCGCCATCTCTGTAGAGAAAGCCGCCATCTCTGTAGAGACAGCCGCCATCTCTGTAGAGACAGCCGCCATCTCTGTAGAGACAGCCGCCATCTCTGTAGAGACAGCCGCCATCTCTTTAGAGACAGTCGCCATCTCTATAGGGACAGCCCAGCGCAGGATATAATATGGTGCCCAAGTGTGTGTGCACACAAGTGCACTCTTTCCTTATTCTCCTGTTCCGACACAACAAACGCTGGACCGACGGCTTAACGTGCTCTCTCGCCCTTCCCGGCTGCGAAATGTTGTTAGAAATTTAAAAATTTCAAAAACACTTTTTGTACAGCCCGAGGACTCGAACCCGGGACGTCACGTCTGTGGTTTAATTACGCAGTAGTGAACTAGTAACCACGAGGCAGTCAAAATCGAGTAATATACGTAACAACATTTAGAACATTCGATAAAACGAAGTGTTTTATAATGCTAGGCGTCAAAGGCGAACTACAGTACGCGCCATCCAGTTACATCATACAACGTGAATTTTAAAAGGTCAGACATATTTTAAGAGACGGCAAGTAACCAATAAAAGGAAACTACTGCTTATGTGCAAAGTAAACATCACCGAATTTCGTTACAGAAAACATTTTATGTTCAGAAAATGTGATCACCGCATGAAACAACCTCGCAACGGCCAAAGTCAAAGGTCAAAGATGCTGGGCGTTTCACCTGCTGGTCTGGAGAACTGTTTTTTTAACATATACATATTCTTACATATTCGATATCAGATTCAGATCTGTGATCTTGTAGTGTCTTAAAACACCCAGTAGATGCGAATCACTCAAGCACTAGTACTGTGGAGCCCTACCTCGGCGTCTTGCTCCACTTCCGCGTCGGAGTCTCCCTCTAGCAGCAGCGGCGGAGGCTGCGCTATCTTCGGAGTCTTCGCCCCCGACTTCTTCCCGTTCTTCTCTTTAGTGGCTTGTTTTTGTGCTTTCTTAGATTCATTTTCGTTCTTCACTGGCTGTAAAGTAAAGAAAAAAAAGATCATTGGGTTGTTAAGTGTAGATACGCGTGAATACCTGCTGAGGGTTGTTGTAATATACGATGTAGGAGGTAGTGCCATGCTGCATTGCAGTCGAATTGGGCCAGCACGACCGGGAATCTCTTGCTCACATAACAACCGCCGCAAAGTTACAGCTATGGTGTCGCGTTTCGTGCGGTTTGAGAGTAACCGGTAGCCCATTGGAGGGAAAGGAGACATCAAAAGGTCTTCTCCCCCCCCCCCTCTATATACTATAAAGTAACACAATCATGAATTTGAAGTCTTATGCCAATAAAATCATTCCTACGACGGTTTGACGGCTTGCGAGTCGATTGATAATGCAACAATACGGATACATACATCACTGCGTCCTTAACGCGAATAGACTATAGAGTAACGTCCAGTGTAGTATCGCTCCTACCTTGAGAAACTCCATCATGAGCGCCCTGTCCTCGTCGTCCTGGTGGCGGTACTTCTCCCGGATCTTCTTCATCTTGCCGCGCTGTCCGCGCTTGACGCCGTCCTTCGGTTTCTCCTCCTTCTTGACTGGCTGAGCTTTCGCTGGCTTCTTACCTTTATTTGATAAGCTTGGGAACTTGAAAGGCGTTTCGTCAACTGGAAAAACCAAATATTTTATTGTTTGAACGCTTTTGTATGTTAACTATTGACAAGAAATAAGTGCGCGACTTTGCATTTTCTTAAAAATGAATGAATAAAATATTGTTAATTGTGCACAAAAAAATCCAGTACAAACAAATGATGACAAAAACATTCGTGTGTACAAAGGGCGGTACTATTAAGTGCGTTGATATTAAACTAAAGTAAATAATAAAATATATTTTAATTCGTTTTCTTGTGTTCATATAACATATGGCCCATTGTCGTTGTTGTTTTTATACCGACTCCCACTTTGTTTGTAGGGAGTGAAATCTGGAACGGGTAGACCGATTTTTATGAAACTTTCACTCAAAAATATAGGAGCTCACCAGAGCCACCCTGTCTTTTAAATGCCGTATGCATCTAAAAGACAGGGTGGCTCTGGTGAGCCTGGCGAAGCCGGGGCGGGTCAGTGGTGTAGGACATCATTCCAGACTCACCGTTTACATCTGAAGAGGTACGTGTCCTGGACTCCGTGGTCACCTCCCCGGTGCCATGGTCGATCTGGAAGTTCGTAATATACACATTGAAATGCGTGGTGTGAAAAATTTGAATTGTGCGTGAAACATTAGACTGTTACATTGGCGTAACGCTTCGTCTCGCTTGTCTCGGCTTACACTTTAGGATCATGTTAGGGATTACGGATGGTTATGGAGGGTTATTACAGGCAGAGGACTGGCCCCACCATGGTTCAAGCCTTGTCGTGGTGGTGGGGCTCGTAGCCTGGGGTGAACCCATGCGCAGCCAATTGAACTGACGGGTATGCCTTTGTACCCCTCTTATAAGAGGGGGCTAAAGTGCGGGTGGAGGATAGCTCTTTGTAGGTCTCCTATAAGAAGAGCAACAGGTGAAGGCGCTTTCTCTCATGGGGCGAGGATGAAAACCTCACCCCATTGCACTGTCCCAAAGTAGGTGGGGTTGTCCTGTAGTGCGGGACAACTCCATCTGTGGAGGTGGACCCTTTGAGGCCTGAAAGAGTGACAAGAAAAATGCAGAGGACTGGCATGTCTCTCTTGGTTGAGTTTATTGAAGGTTCTATGTTGGACAGATAAGGGACAACTGAATTTCAGTGCGGCGGGCGTTAGTACTCGTCACAGCCAACTGGGCCTGGCAGTGCCGCTAGTGCCATATAATGACTTCGGTGCCTCGTGATCTGGTGGTAAGTATGTTCAACCACAGGTCGCGAGGTTCCGGATTCGAATCCCGAGTCTAAAACGGACCAAAAAAGGAGCGGTGTGACACTCCACGGAGAGCTGAGTCGTTGGTCCTACGTCCATCTCTCTCTCCGGTCGTTTCGGACTGCCGTCCCATCGAAATAGGAGAATGAGCTATTAGGGAGTGACTGCTACACTTGTTCACTATATATTTATACGGCCGCTGCAGCCGAAATTCGGCTATCATAATGATGCGTACCTTAATATGTGTATTGAGAACATCGTCGGAACTGTCCTCGCCCTCGGACCCGCTCTGCTCATCTGCTTTTATTTTCTCTTCCTCCTCTTTGATCTCTGTTTCTTTGTTCTTCTCATGTTTCATTTCCAAGGCGGTTATCTCCTCTGTAATCATTGGGAGAAGGTCTGTACCGTTTTCCTCTTCGGAGCCTTCATCTGTAACGCCAAGAGATATGTATACATTATCGATTCTTTAAAAAATACTTATTTCATGCAAAATTAGTTATTTTAAGGGCCGGTTTCTTAGGATCTTGTTAAAGCATATTAAGGGCAAGTTCCACAGGTTCCTGTTTAAGTTTCGGATGTCTATCCGCTAATAATAGGCTCATTAGGAACGTAACTAGGGAATAAACTAATAATTTAACTGGTTGGCGATTACAAGCAATTAACATACATATATGTAGTAGTTAAGACTTCTATAGAATAGCTACTTGATACTTGGTAATATGTGACACCGGGCCTAATAAAAATTAGTTTTGTTAGTAAAGTTTTTTATGTTTTACAAACGGATCATCTAATCATAAAACAGTTCATACAAGTCTGAAATATCTTTTCAAGGCCAAACGACTTTTAGTACAATTTGCTATTGTAGCACAATGTGGGAACAAACGGACAGTCGAAGTCTTATGATACATAGCTAGCAAATTACGCCAAAATATCCGCACAATACAGAGGATATATAGATGCGATGCCCTCTTTCTCCCTGTGCCATCAACAACGGAAACTCATAGGGCGAACGAAATGTACGTATTTGTCACTTGGCACGTACCAATTGAGCGAGATGTACCATCCCGGCGGTGACCGAAGCAAAGCCTCGACTTCGTCATTTCTTATAATGGTTCAGCTGGATCCCTTACCGTCGTCGGATACGACGATCTCCTCGTCTTCGTCGGGCGGCGGCGCGGAGCCCGCCCGCTCGGTGGTGTCGTCACGCGCGTCGTCCGCGACGCACTTGCGCTCGTCGCGGTGCCGCTCGATGCAGCTGTCCTCCAGCTGCCAACAACGAGTTGTTACAACATTAAAGGTCTATTTATATTATATTAGTTTTAGGACTATCGACGGTCGTAAACATTCCAATGGGCCACCATATACTCATAAACCACACGAAACACGACACCGCAGGTGGCACTTTACAGGCGTATCATGTGAGCGGGAAATACCTTCCCCGTGCCGACCAAATTACCCTACAATGCAGCAGGCACAAACTCTTACTGAAGCTAATGTTTTTATCCTACTAGTCTTAATAAATTTTATAAATGAGAAAGATTGTGTATATGTTAATTGTCACAAAAAATACTCAATGGATTTGGAGTAAACCTGACAATGATACACCTGGATTATAATTTGGAATACAATAAAATTTACCATTTTCTTTTCATTTCCTCAAGATAACAAAATAAAAAACACGCAATGCAAAAAAATATTTTGTGTCAAGTTTTTTTATTTAATGTTACTTTGTTAATGCATAAAGCAATTCTATTGTATTCTAAGTTACATACCCTGAACAGGAAGCTGAAGCCGAACTGTAGCGTGTCGGGCAACAGGTAGTTCTTGCGGCCGCGGATCATGAAGGAGCCGGTGGTGAGGAACTCCCCGGTGGGCGCTGACTTGGACACCTGCGCGCCCCACACCCACCACGCGCGCGTCACCACCTTCGCGTCCCACGCCACGCTACAACATACAAAACTCGTGTCACACTTCGCTATTGTTTGCTAAGGCTGTTGAGACCGCGATACATAAGCGGCTGCGTACAGCATCGTCGAGCGCAACAGATACATCCTCGAGCGTCTAAATATCAGAACCAGGTCGTCTATAGTAGACGGCCTGGTTTTGTTACAAACGAGTCCACCGCTAATTTCGACACATTGCCAGAAGACTACCAGAAAACCTCGAGAAACTGATTTATCAATAAATAATAATAAATAAAATGAAGAAAATAGAAGAGAAAATATCTGGTTGTATTAGGTAATGTAGAGGGGAAAAGATGACGGGGGCCAACACTAACACGTCAGACCAACGTGTTTGAGACCAAATTAGCGCCATAACAGGAATCAGGAGCTGAAGATAGAGCTGAATGAACGCCTTTCGTCAATGTCTCCGTGATGGCTTTCCAGGATGGGCACGACCTTCAGTAATGAAGATTACGACTGAGAAGGAGAATAGTATCGTCGCAACCACCAAGTTCTGTTATAAAATGTTTTGTGCAACTTGCTAGTCAGTAAAGACGGCAAAAGACGGAAGATGGCCACTGTATCTGGAATTTTGTCAGGAGGACTTAATATTCGTATGAAAATATTACAACGTGTTCACCTGTAGGCGACGGCGGCCAGACCGGCCTCGCTGAGAGTGCGCGGTGGCGGCGTGCGGCCGGCGCACTTCACCACGACGGAGGCGGCGCCGCTGAGCTCGGCGTGCACGTACGCGTCCGTGGCGCGGGTGTAGCGCTTCACCACTAGCTCGTTCTGCTGCTGGTCACGGCCCGCTATCACCTGCCATATGATATAATGTTCACCTGGCGTCGATGACGTAATAGCGCATTTCTAGAGGGCGTTATACGCACATACTACGGTGTACTATTAGTTTGTTTGGTTTAAGTTTTAATATAAAAAATATTTTATTACATTGTAATATTATTTTTTGGAAACTTAGTTACAAAATAATTATATTATATGCTAATTTAAATTTTTGGATATTTTTAACATCCCTGTAGCCTTCAATAAGCCAGTTTTCGGTATCGAAATTGTGCATTGTAAAAAATCACTTTCTTACACGTTAGGTAGGAGATCTAACGTGTAAAAAAGGACTTTAAAAATATGTTGACTTACTAAGAAGTTGTCGGAAGATATAAACCAGTAGAACTTCTCGAACCAGTAGGTCTTTCGCGCTTTCGTGATGGTGCTGATGGTCTGCGCCTCCTTCAGCGTCTGCTTGGTCTTCCGTTCCGCGCTCTTCAGCGCCTTGCCGGCAGACTCCAGCGTCTTCTGTTGTTTCTTGGCCGCACTTCGCTTCTGATCGTAGTACCTGTTACAAATGTACAGTCAAAACCAAAGCCAAGCAACAGCTCCAGATGTCCCAATGCTCTCTATCTCCAATAAAAAGAACTTGTCCTATTTTTTTAGGTGAATACTTCTTTAAGTGCGTTGAGCATTTGGTGGGCGAACAAAAATCATGAAACTCGCGTCATCCTCACGCCAATACTACGCGCAGCTACGCGACGCTATGCAACGTGTTACACATGCAGTCTTGAGTTTTCACTTCTGTCGGCAGTACACGCCTGCCTCTCCCATTTCTTTGTAAAATAGAGAACAAACGAGCAAAACGAGAAACCATTTGGTGGGTCCGACCGACGCCCAATAAAATCTGCACGGTTAATGATTATGCAGATGCGTTGCCCTCTTTGGCCTCATTGCCACAATACACAATAGAGGCGAACTGCCCGTTCGCCTCTATCTACTAGCCGTGCTCACCTCCTCGCGTTGGCATGCGCCGTGAGCGACAGGTCGATGTCGACGAGCATGGGCTTCTCGCCCTCCTCGTAGGGGTCGCGCAGGATCAGCGTGATGTGGTTGGTGCTGAGCTTCAGCTGCTTGATGCACGACGCGATGGGATCGTCGTTGTCCTGCGCCGTTTTCACCAGCAGTTTTATATCGTCCCACGACATCTGCCAGGCAAATTATAACCAGTGTTGTTAAACTAGGGACCTCGCGCGTGTTGTTGTTGCTGTTGTATAGTAATACTTATAAGTTGTACAAACAAATAAATTACTTCCCGAGATCAGAACACGTGGTTGACGATTCAAATCCCAGCAATTCATGATGTTTAAACTTTAACTTGTTTTGAATCGTGTAGAAGCATTAAAATTTTGTTTTGGGGGAGGGGTGAGGTGGATACTAAGGGAATCAGATATTTTTTTAGGGTCTTGCGCCCCTCATACGCCCTTCTGGATGTCAGTGACTGTGAACACCTGGTTGGCGATGGCGGTGGTGACGGCCAGCCGCGCCTGCTCCACCAGCTCCTCGTTGCTGGAGATAAGCTCGGCCGCTCTTCTGTCCTCCAACTGGACGCTCTCCAGCTCGGTGATCCTCTTCTCGTGATCCTTCTTTACATTGTGAAGCTTCTTCATCGCCTCTCTCTCCACTTGGATTGTCTGGAAGTAACATGCACCAGGTCAGAGTGATAACATCGAACATCACGACCCAGTTGTCCGTATAGAATGGTATTGCTATTTTCCTCGAAAGCTGGCACGGTTACACAGGTACCAACACACATAGACTTCCCTATAATTGATATGAAAGCGTGTTGTCTCCTTCCTCCTCCCCTTCTATTGACTGCAAATCAACAAAGAGCGCAAAACGCTTGTCACATGAGGGCGGTATCACGTGATCGTGAGGTACCGCCCGCTCGTATGTTCTATTTCGCATGCCACTACCTCTGACTAAAATTTTTTGTGTAATCTATATGATTGTGGTGACCTTGATGGTGGCCATGCCTACAGGTAGAGCTCGGGCACACCTCGGACATGTATGTGTGATGGACATTAGGCACATTCACAGAGAGCGTGGAATCGTGCGAGAAAGCTGTCCTCGAACTAGCGCGACAACCTGGGTATCAACGTGCAGGCGCCATGCGCGCAGAACCTTTTTGTTCAATCGTTATTACCTTCACAAAATACACAAGCTTCCAGACTGTACGTGGCTAACGACCGAAGCACCTTTGAGCAAAACAAAAATCACACTCGATGGCGGGCCCTCGGTCGAGGCAAGTCCACACTGACCGTGCTGCTTCGCACCGCAATGGCCTCACGCGGCTGCTCGCTGTCTGGACGCGCCTATTGTTGGCAGGCTATATACTTGAGGTAAATAAGACTGAAACTACACAACTGACCTTGATGTCTATCTTCTGCCCTTCGAGTGCCGAGAAGAACTCGTCCACAGCTCTGTCGAAGGTGTCGTACTCAGCGTGCGGCTGCTGCGTGTTCTGCGCGTACAGTAGCGGGTGGAACTCCTGGTTGGTGAGCAGGAACGCCTCGCCGCCTTGTGGGTTCGGACGATCCTCTTTCTTCTGAATTATGTAGCCCTAAAACATAACATTTTTATAAAGACACAAAACATCTTCTGTAGATTATTGTATCATAAAATTAATACTAGTCACAGATTGTTGTGTGTGTGTGTGTGTGTGTTTGTCACTAGATTTTTGACTAAACGAACCGGTTCGATACAACGCGTACATTGTTATGCGTGTGTCGGGTGATTGTTGTTTCTCACAAATTCACATTTTTTTTATATTGTACGGCTTACATCGTTTTTAAAAGTAAACTTCAAAAACGTGAACTATTATAACAATATATATTACCTTTGACACCCGACTCGCCCCTTCTGTTATCAAAAGTTCCGCGTGTTCTAGTGCTGTCTCAAGCTTCTCTAAGTCTCTATCTACACAAAATCCTTTGTTAGGATCTTGTGTCACTTTCATATTTCCCGATAATCCATTCTCCTGTAGAACATGGTCTATGACAGAGGCACCATATTCTGAAAATATTTAGTGAAGATAAACTATTTTTTTCCATGCAACATTGTAGTACCATGACTTTGTATCTTGTCGATACATAACTCAAAGACAATTTCAGTTTTTATTTTTAGGATGTATTCTATGTAAGGGGTAGGTAATATAATGTTCTAACGTTTAACCACAACAATGGTACAAAAAAAAATGTCCTGTAATGAGAACATTGGCTTTTTTTAATAATTTAGTTTCATTGGAATTAACTTTTAATTGATCATCAAGCATTGGTGTAATGAAACCATACATAGGAGCGGGAAGCAATCGACAGGTCTATGATTGCGAGGGTCGTTATTGGTCCATGTTATCCTCTCTTTTAGCTTATTCAGACATGTTTTAGGCTGGCTTACCTACCTATATGTATTGTCTTTGAATGAATCATATCTTTCTATTGTGGCCAAGGCACTGATTCACTTCAGTGACTGCATGTTATTAACTACATTATTACATTTGTTTTGTAACATATTTACCCAAGTTAGGATTGAGTATTTTCTTAAGATTATCACCGGGTTTACTTTTGGCTAATATCTCTTTGAGTATATCCTTGGTAGGAGCTTTATAGTTTGTCTTTGCCCTGTCTAGTGGATATTTTTCTTTGACTGCAAATCTACAAAATAAAAAATAAATATACATTTACAGTATTAGGGGTTATCCCAGAAGTCTAAACCTTTTTTTGACTACCAATCCCCTTCAACATTTGCATAATGTTACATGCATGTTACACTTTATCTCTTTTTTGGACCCTTCCTAATGGACCTCTATAAACTCATAAGCAGCAGGAAACCCGATAGAATAGCTGGCACTTTACAAGTGAGACTTAGTATTTCCCTGATTGCCCCGCCCAATTTTGCTACAATGTCATGTGGTAAAAATCGGAATACAGTCTTAATGAAAAATTACAAATTTTCTTTTTTGTTGTTTCATCTATGGACTGAAAACCTTTATTAGCCATTATTTATTTTGTTTCAAATGTTACAAAAGAACACTTAAATAAATGGGAAACAGTACTGTGTTTCTATCCCTAGATTATGGTATTTTTTTTTTCTTCCCAACATTATTTTGTTTTTTTTTTATCATCACCATCCTTTATTGGCCACTTTTGACCACAACCAATTACAGCAGACCATGTTAGCATAACAATCATTACTTATTTCCA
This sequence comes from Eumaeus atala, assembly GCA_017140195.1. NCBI lineage: Eukaryota > Metazoa > Arthropoda > Insecta > Lepidoptera > Lycaenidae > Eumaeus > Eumaeus atala. The sequence continues at coordinate 214,120 of JAFELO010002000.1, forward strand.
GTAAATGTGGATTTAATATCTCAACAAGATCTTCTATCATATTCTTTTGCAATTTCCCACATTGTTAACATACCTTATCTTATCTCCTTCCACATGTGGTCTGAGAACATTTAAAATGGTCCAATCACGGTCAGTGAGAACAATATTTCCTCTATCATATAACTCCAGTATGACATGGTATGTGGCTTCACCAGTACCAAATTGCAGATCAATAACACGATCTATGCCAATTTGACTTAACTTTTCTAAGCGTTTGTTTTTAAGGTGTTTCCTGAGCTGTAATTAAATAATAGTGTAGGCAAAACATGGACAATATAAAAATATATTGTTTAACATACCATCAGAAATATTAGTGTGGTTTTAAATAGATGTAGGCATTTTATTATTTTTCTAATTATATGTAAAAAAAAAAATATTATAAAAATAATTATGAGAAGTAGTATAAATTAAACCCTTTTTTTTTCAAGATATTCATAATCATTGGTGACATATGTGTGACCTAGACATTTCACATGATTTTTGTCTTATCCATGTTTATTTTAATGCCCATTTGCTGGGTTAGTTCACTGAGATTACAGGTTTCATAGGTCGTCCATCCACTCCACTATGAGAACAATATTATCAGCAAACCGAAGTTTTGCAGATATAATCACCATCAGATTGTCTTATGCCTCCCTGCAAAGACCCTTGTACACTGGGCCAGTACTCATTGTAGTGTTCTCATACAAACATTTCAGTATACATAGAGTCAATGTGACTATGTTGGAGAGCCTAGTGGAAGGCCAAGTAATAACAAATTAATTTACCTTCATAGTAAAACCAGAGGGTGACATATTTTTGGGCCACTCAAACTGAGTTGTGTGAAATCTATTTCCTGACTCTAACAATAACATGGATTTCTCTTCAGATCTCTGAAGCCTTATTATATAAGTCCTATTATCTATATCGTATACTTGATTTACTCGCATACCAATCAACCTGAAATAATAAGAATTATCTCATTAAATTTATTACATTAAACTTCCACAATTGCAAGGAATTGCACAATTTTATTAGAAGATTAAACTTTTCATATATAATTAAGAAACATAATAGCTGAAGTCCTGGAAAAAGAATTGAGAATAATAACGACATTCTGGTAACCTTAGAATAGTTTGCTAATAAATTTAAAAAAATCATAAGTTTTTTTTAGATTACCTCTGTAATTCCGCCACCATACAAACAATATCGTAAGTGTTAAAACGTGTCTTCATCTTGACTGATTATTATGTTGTTACAAACAAGTAACTTATTAATTTAAGTTATTTATGAAAACAAAGAATAAATAATTTTAAATTCCCCGTTTTTGTGAATTGTGTCTGACGTGGGGCACATGACAATGACGCATTCTTCCTCCTCTGGTTTACAAACCTTTGAGTAAATTTGCCAGTATGTATGTCTTAATTTAAATAAAAACATACGTGAAAACCAATTAATAATTTTATTTAAATTCATATAAAAATATCTTCTATCGATTAGTGACCAGCAAAAAGATATAAAAATATATGGAAAGGATTTAAGTTGTATAGATAATAATTACTTTCATAAAATCGTTTTTATTCATTGTTCAACTTGCCTTTAATCTTGTCACATTTTAGTTACTAATTTTACTTATTACAATAAAATTGCATTATGGATTTATTCAAATTCTAGACAATCCTAGCTTACAAACGTTGCTTTGCCGAATTGGGTGAACAACGCCTGTTACTTAGGGGTATGAAAAATATGTAGTAGGCGACTCTCAGATAAAGTAAATGAGGATATAAAATTAGGTAAAAATCGGTAAGGCCGTTTTGGATGATTATGGTAACTATTATCGTGACGCGAGAATTTTATATGTAAGATATTAATTAATTAAAATTTACATGGGCCCTGTTTGTGAACTGTTTATAGAATAGAGAGAGATTCGAGCAATCGGAGCCTTTAGGTGACTACCGACGCCCAGTAATGCCAAATGAGGATGATCCGTTACATATATAATATTAGGCGTTTTCAAGATTCTTCAGAATTCGTTTTAAATTCTAAAAGATTTCGGGAGTATAAAAAAATACTTATGAAAAAGAAGAAGTATAAACTATATGTCATTTTATTTTGTAAATAAAAACATGTATGTATGTTGTACGACTAGGTTATTAAAATTTACAACACTATCTTAAATATTCTAATTAAAGTTTTCATTTAAACACACATAAATAAAATGGTAGTAGAAGCCGTTAAGGATTTTAAACTGAAACCTATGAAATGTGAACTAAATTATCTTAGTAAATCTGATGGTTCAGCAATCTTATCTCAAGGTATATAGTGTTCTGTTTAATTTTTTTTTTCTAAAAGTTGTTTCGATAAACCTTTATAATTATAAAATAATATATAATTAATATATAATTATAAATATTATAATTATAAATATTATAATTATAGAGGAAGGATTTTCTCCACAATTGTTAAATTATGTCATCAGGACAAGCCCAGATCATGCTGTAAAGTAAAGCATCTGAAACATTGGTCTTAATATATTTGTTAATAAGCCTATAGTAAATCATGAAATTATATAATTGTAATGAGTAACTTTTGCATAATCTTTAATTTTGTGTTAGTAAAAATATCTGCTATTTTAAATATTTTCTATTAATAAATTCCAGGTGAAACAGTGGTTGTAGTCAGTGCTAATGGCCCTCTAGATATTAAGACTACAAGTCAGAGTATAGAGAAATCAACAATTGAAGTACTATTTTGCAGTAAAGGTGGCAAGCCTTCTGTAGCTGATAGGTAATGATTATTGTAGCTTTAGCCTGTCATATTTAACTATGAACCGAAGAAACATGTGGTCACACTATTATATTTACAGTTCATATTTAAAAATAATGTTGTCCTAGCCAAATTTGGCCACGGCAGGACAAATTATAGTAAACTAATGTTTGTTTGTTGTTGGAGGCACAAGTTCACTCTGTTCCCTCATTTTCCTATTTTGATGGGACAGCAATCCGAAACAACTGGAGAGAAATCAGGCACAGGACTGATGGCTTAACATGCTTTTATTATATTAATATAGATTAGTAACATTTTGCCACAACTTGTGAAAGATGTTTTGAAATTTTGTTGTTTATTTAAGTTTTTCAAATATTTATAATTGCAGATATAAGGAGAACGTAATTAAACAAACATGTGAGACTGCCATATTGGGTTGCTTGTATCCACGCACGGGCATCACTTTAACAATACAAGAATTAGAGGATTTTGGTGGTGTATGTAATTTGTAAAATTACTAATGTCAATTAACGACAACATCAAGTCACTTCGCATAACATATACAGTGTGATTTGTAGGATATCATATATTTTTTACAATATGGTAGTTAATAACCAATAAAAATAAATTTTGAACAAGTACACCGTGAACTTTGGCTTGGTCAGTGTCATTATATTTATAAAGCATGGTCTTCCTACGCTGGATACATGTGTGCTCATTGTTATCGAAACAAAGGACTACAATTAGGTCAAATTTTAGATAACTATTTTTTAACCTCAGTGACTATTTACAGTATATTAAAAGCATACCGTTTAGAGTACAGTCACTAGCCTAAGCTTATGGTGTTCGCAAGGATTTGGTTGTAAAAATCGACCACACAACTGGAGTAAAACTTCTTCACCTGTTTTCAAAGAAAATGTTGGTTCATTCCTCTCTCCCCTGCCCTACAGTAATTATATTTATTTATTGGCTATAATAGAACATGCTAGAAGAGACATTACAGTTGACTAATGTGTCTCAACTGGCTACAATTAAACACATATAAAACAAAAACAAAATAATAACATGTAACTATACAATAACCAAATTTTTTGAATTATTTTTACTTTTTTCTACCATTGATTTTATATTTTTTATTAATAGCATTAGTGGAGTATGAAATACATCCAAATCATTATCACTAAGAGCAAAATCGTTAAGCAAGCGTAGTGCACGAGCCAGTGGCGCTTGTTTTGCGCTTGCCGTTCTGTAAAACGGTAACGCAAATAGCCTGCAATGTCAAGCATTTGAGTGATCACCCGGCACATGTAAACACACATAGCCAAATAATTTTGAATCAGATCTCTTGCCCTGGATCAGATTTACAGTATAATAAACCTTTTTTTTTTGTTGGTGCGGGGAAACGCATTTACGCGCCTTTACTGGCCCTGGGTGGGCTCCAGTGGTGTGTGGGACTCGCGGCATATGATAGTGCCGAATAAAACAACCGCGAGTGCCACCAGTGCTGCCCTTGGTGAGGTGCCCCGGAACAACAACTTATCAGGGCACCTCGACGGCTAGTCAGCCCCCTGAGGGACAGGCTCCATCCCCACGGATGGGGTTGCCCCGCACTACAGGACAACCCCACCTACTTTTTGGTAATTCTTATAAGAGGGGTACCGAGGGCCCTTCCTCCTCCTGATCTTTAGCCCCCTCTTCTTATAGGAGTGCTCTCTAGTGACCACAGTCCATCTCGCTGCAGTTGCTAACGTGCGCCATAAACTGCACCTGCCTGGCGCTGCTCAACTGCGGCGTGGCAATGAAGCACACGGTGGCGGCCGTGGGCTGCGCCGTCGACGCGACGGGGGAGCTCGTGCTGGACCCCGACCATCACCAGACGCGAAGCGCAAGGGCTCTGCTGTACTTCGTCTTCGATAGCAGAGACAAGAATCTTGTTACTGGTAGGTTACTGTTTTAAAAGATAATGGGCATATACATAAAGACCACAATTATTGGTTGATCTTTTCGTGCACATAGGTATAATTAGAGGTGAGCGAAGCGCGTTCGTCGCACACGGCCTCTCACTAAGAGGGGTCTTCCGTTAAAAGTGGCCTGGCGCTAAGAGGGGCTTCGTACTAAGAGGGCTTCGCGTTAAGAGAGAATTAACTATCTTAAAGGTAGCCACTATTAGCAGATAAAAAGGCCTCGCTGATGTGACTACGCCCCACACCTCAATGAGTCCCCCCACCTTTTTTTTAATAATTAAGTTATAATAGTTATAATGCATTAGGCCGTGTCTGCCTGATTCGGCCCTTGCAGCAATATTATTCGGTCACTTGTAATGTATTAACATTGTGCAACTGATATGCGTATGTATGGGAGTCGGTAGTCAAGAAAAGGCTCTCCATACTCGCTAGGTGGCCTTACTGTTGCTTTTTGCTGCATAAACTGAAAAACATCCGCATAACAATTTTGTGGAATCTACGGGTGTCGGTGGCCACCACGGTGGTCCGTCTAGTCGTTTCCTCCCTTATACTACACGATCTGATTGGCAGGATTCACGGAGGGCAGCTTCAGCGAGAGTACATACGAGGAGGCGATGGCGCGCTGCCGGCTCGCCAGCGACGTGGTGTTCGCCTTCTACAGGGACATCGTCACTACCTACTCTAATGTTATATAATAAATAAGATCACTCACAAAATATTGATTTGATTGATATGTATTACAGTTAATATACCTAGAGTTCTTATTATATGCCACCCACCTTCTTTTAGATACGTTGCCCTCTGTCAACCATATTATTATCACAGATGTTAGTACTCTTAGCAGGTTGATATGCCTAAATCTGTCTGCCCACGACTACCAGTCCATTGAACGACTATGGCTGAGGTGCGTGCAGTGCTGGATTTAGGGTACATAGGTTATACCTACTTGTGGTCCTAGGCCACATTGGCCTGCGCTAGGCAAGGGCTCGTGGGCTCAGTAGCCTGGGGTGAATCGAGACACCTGGGGTGACAATTGGGCGAAGTGAATTGAACCGTTGAGGGGGGGCTGCTCTTTGTACCCCACCTGTAAAAAGAGG
>JAFELO010002000.1:220441-249259 GCA_017140195.1 Eumaeus atala
CTTTGAATATTGAATATAAGGAATCAAGAAAATCCGAAAACAAACATTGATTTATAATAAGTCATAGAAAGGATACCTCCTGGTTGATGCAGGGAGTCTGGGACAACTGCAGAGATAAGACTTCAGACCCTCACTCTTCACTAACATTACTAAAAACTGTATTGATTCCATTGTTTGTATCTTGTACTTTTTAAAGTCGGTCCTAGATTGTGAATGTGGAGGGACAGTGATTGAATAAATCTAAAAGACTTGCCTAATCTAACAGTCTCTTTATCCCTGGCTCGACTCTTTTTATAGAATTAAATGGTCACAGCGTAAATTCGTTTCCTCGAGTAAAAAAAAGGCACGGCCTCATCGGTTAAAGGGCGAACTCAGCTGTGTCCATGGACGGTGTAAACGAAAAACAACGAAAAAAAAAAATGTTAGTAAATAATATTACCTGGGAATTGACAAGGGTGAGATCACAGTTAGCGACATGATACAATCACAGGCGCGCGTTAATTGACATTGAAGGAATTAAATATTTTATCGTTTCTTCCTCGTCCTGGCCTTATCCTTTTTTGTTGGCAAAGGAAACGCATTTACCCGCCTTCACTGGCCCTGGGTGGGATCCAGTGGTGTGTGGGGCTCGCGACACATTATATTGCCGAATACCCACAAAAACTACCGCGAGTGCCATCAGTGCAGCCTGTGGCGCCCCGAGTTGCCTCGGCACAAGAAATCATCAGAACACCTCGACGGCTAGCCAGCCCCGCAAGGGACCGACTTCACCTCCACAGATGGGACTGTCCCAGACTACAGGACAACCCCACCTACTTTGGGACAGTGCATTAGGGTGAGGTTTCCATTCTCGCCCCTTGCCCCGTGCGCAATAGCGCCGCCTCATTCTGCTCTTTTGTCTCCTCTTATAAGAGGGTTACAAAGATCAACCACCTCCTCTGTTCAATTGGCTTTGCCCAAGCTGTCTCGGATCAGTCCAGACTATTGAGCCCCACTGCCACGACAAGGCTTGAACCATGGTGGGGGTCTTAGCCTTATCCTGCTTCTATATCAGATGATATCGGGGTCGGCTACATCTTCTAGGGGATTTGACGAGGGCGTCAGTTTCTACACAGCGACTGTCATCTGACCTCTTCAATCCAGAAGGAAAAATAGACCCAAACCTAGATTAGGCCGAATTCGGATACACGAATCCGGGTTCACCATAAGAACACTCAGAAAGTGTACTTAAGTTAGATAAACTCATTGATAATTTGACGGGATCGAACCCGGACTACCCGAGACCTTATCGCTAACCAATAGACCTCTGAGGCTCCAGTTTTAATGAAAATTATCAAATAATAATAAATATTCTATAGTTAAAAATTGTATATATGTTTGCATACTTACCTAACGGGCCGAATGTCTAGTGAGCCTTTATTTTTTTTACCCAATTTTAATAAATAATACACTATACTTCCAGTAAAATAATATTTATTTATTTTGCATAAATAATATTAGTACTGATATTCGCTTGTTTTGTGTACGAAACCTAGAACCAGGAGCGTACGCTCCATGTATTTAATATGTACACACAAAAGCATTCACCACTTTTGTAAGACAGACAAAGAAAATGGCTAGAGACACGAAAGTCGGATAGCCAAAAGTTTCAACAGTGTAGATATCACGGTTCCAGAGTTACTGTCTGGTGATAGGTAGATCTACAGACTGACAGTGAGGTATTGGTAATAGTGCCCCGATTTCAGTGGGTGCACTCTTTCACAGACCCTTACTATACTTCATATCGCACTTGCTATGGTAACGCCAATGACCAATACGATATACACCGCTCGTACCGGTCGAGCGATGAAATCTTACATATAGTGACACAGATATAACGTATGACTGACCAATTCGATATACACCGCTCGTACCGGTCGAGCGTTGAAACCTTATATATAGTTACACAGCTATAAGACATGACTGACAGAATGACAAACTCACACACCGCTTACGGAAACGAGCTCGGGTTCGAATCCATAAGACGTGAGCTTAGATAAAAGTAGAAGTAAAAAAACGCGATCTTAGAGAGCTCTAAAAATAAAAATTAAAATATTATCACGGCTTCTAGCCGATTTGAAGCGCAAATCGACCCCACCCGTCAGAGGGTGGGGGAGGAGGCCGGCCTCCTCTGACAAGCCAAACCGAAAGACGAGCTCAACTTTCTTAAACACGTCCCGTAACATTAAACGGCGTCGTGCGCGCGCCGTCCCACTAGCGTGGGGAGGGGGACCGCTCCCCCTTTTCGGTCCCAAAAATAACCACGATAGGATAATGTCCACTAAAATTCCGGTTTGCTTCTTCCCATCTGCGGGAAAGGAGGGCGGTCTGTCCACCTATCGTCTACCTATAACCAGAAAACAAAAAGTCTTCCGTAATCAGTCGAACTGTTAGGGCTGGACAAGTGCCGCCAATCAGTAGTAGGTCCCTCCGAAAAAAAAAAAAAAAGTATGACTGACAGAAAGTCAAACTCACACACCGCTTACGGAAACGAGCCCGGCTTCGTATCCGTAAGTCGAGAGCTTAGATTAATAGTAATAAAATAACGCGACTTTAGAGAGCTCTAATAATAAATAAATTAAGAATACGGCTTTTGCCGATTTGTAGCGCAAATCGACCCCCTTCATCAGAGGGGGGGGGGGGCGAGGAGGCCGGCCTCCTCAGATAAGCCAAACACTAAATGAGCTCAATTATCCTTATCCACGACACCGCAACTAAAACGGCATCGTGCGCGCGCCGTCCCACTAGAGTGGGGAGGGGTACCGCTTCCCCCTTTTCGGTCCCAAAAATAATCACTATAGGGTACGCCCACAACTAACCCGGTTCATCTCTTCCCATCTGCGGGAAAAGAGGGGGTCTGTCCCCCTATCGTCTCCCTAAACCTGAAGACAAAAGAGTCTTCGTAGTCAGTCGAACTGTTGAGGCTGGACTAGCGCCGCCAACCAGTATTAGGTCCCTCTGAAAAAAAAAAAATAAATAATAAAGCTAACGCCAATGTGATCACATTTGTAACTGTACATTTTTTACAACTATCATCTATTGCGAATGTTTCATAATCGTTCTGGTCTCTACGCTTAGTATGTACCTATTAAACAAATTGCCTGTTTATCAGAGTTACTAAATATGTGATTGGACGGTTATTAATAATCATAATTACTACATGTTAGATTACATAGGAAATTAGTACGATGGTACGTATTATCTTGAGTGTAGACTAGGTATGTAAACTAAGCGAAGCGTTTCTTCAGAGGGGTGGTTGAAACACTAACACCGAATATGTAATTCGGTGTTAGTGACGTCATTTACCGCTTTACGACAGCACCGTTATGATAGCTGATAATTTTCGGGATCCGCTTTTCAGGAAGAAAGTGGAAATTAAAACGATTGTATTTTGTTTAGTACTATATTCTGGTATATACTTATTCTCCAAACAGTAGCAATACATTGGCGGCAAAAAAGAACAAGATGGCGGATCGACGCGGTCTTGAGATGCAAATGGCGTACGTAAAGGCACCGCCGGCATTTAAATGTCCGACTGATGCTGATTCCGCGACGAGCAACATTTTTTCTCTATTTACCGGGACCCGCATTGTGTCCGTAGCACTGCATCACTTAACGGCGACTGCATATTTAAATGCATGTTTTACAGGATTCCATAAACACGCAGTGACATACCAGTCGCAGATTGATTCATTATCATACTTAGTTACCGTAGTGGTTTTTATTGCAACAGCAGATTATACAATTCCTTATTCTTTCGCAACGCATAACGAATTATTGAAATACCACTTATGCTGTTATCGTTATTCGTTTTTGTTATTGTCGCGTTCACTACGATTTAGTGGTAACACACAGGCGCGGATGAGAATGCATTATACACAAACTAATACTGTAAGAGAGCGCATGTCAGATACTAATTTAGTTCTAATCCCTCTAATTTAAAAAGTGAACTTTATTTTTGTTTTTGTTAACTTTATGTTTGTTGTATAAAGGATGAAAATCGAAAAGTTTCAACTTCAATATTCGTTATTCGTTATTAGGAACGGCAAATAATGGAATTTCATGTTTCGATTTTAGTCCTTTAATCAACGTCATAAAGTTCATTTCTTTTTTATATTTCACTGTTGCCTGCTGTCACATTGTGGTAACGATTTTAAACTATAAATATATAAATTCAAGGAGCGATTTATTTACTTAAGATTTTTTTATAGAAATATACATACTATATAATTAATCGTCCATGACCTGTGCGGGATTCAAACCACCAAAAAAAAAAAAAAAACCACGACGTTAAAATAGACAAGATTCGTCTTGAGCCCCCGCCCTCCAAAGGCTATTGATGGAGAAACTCAGTCACACACTGATCCAAGACCTTCAAGTGGTAATGCTAAAAAATGACTTGTACCTAACACCTGCGAAATGACGATTATGTATAATTTGGTTTTATATGCAAACGTTTACTGTGTAAATGACAATCTAACGTTGAACACATTACAACAACGCATCTAAGGTAGAGGGAACAGAGTGCCATATATCACGATCTTGACATGCCTGGCTCGCTTCCTCCACATCCTTATCTCTCTTATTACAAATTACAAACACATTGGTTCCGAAGACTCTTGACACCATCTTCGGACAAACCAATGACCTAACATATTTTTACATATTTTAATAAATGATCGGTTGTATGCCTTGCCTTGTCAGTCTGTGTAGGCCTCTTTTAATGACGCAAGGGTGTTCTATCTGTACATTATATTATTCTATAAATTTTTTCCTGCAAAATTCTAAACTAAACGTCTCTCTAAGTTAAGAGAATGTCCTGTGCGAATAAAGGAAACCTCGTCGTCGTCCTTGCTGCCAAGCTTTTGTCCCAATAATTCGTAGTCGTGGAGAAGGTAATGCCATAGAAAACGAGAAATGTATAGTATTTAGGACGAAGACGCCGCTAGTAAAGATTCAGATCGGTAACGTGGGAATAGACGTAGTATGTAAATTATGCGGGAAAATGTGGATGAAGACTCGGCCGCCACATTTAAGTATTCTGTGCAATTCCTTTCTTGATTTACTCTGCGTTCACTTTCAGCACATACCGACTAATGTTTAGAACGCTGTCAGAATCAAGATTTATGATTCAATCAACATTATATCTTCTGAGACTTTTTATAAGACGCTAATTGTACCCGGCGCGAGTTGCTACGCCAGCAACTTTAAATTTAAGATAAACATATTTAAAAATAAAATTAAAATAAAAGCTTATAATACAAACCTTCTCCGTTGAAAAATACGTATATAGACCAATTTTCATAATAATCGGTACCGTAGTTTTTGAGTTCATCAGTGACATACAGACAAAACATTCATTTTTATATGGATGGATTTGTCCCTTGCCTTTGAGTATTAAATAGTACACCTTTTAATTCAATTGATTTGATTGTTTATTCGTTGGAACATTCGACTACCTAATCAATATTAAGTTAATTCGTATCGAAAATTCAATTTTCATGTCTTTAAATCTAATGAAGTAACGGTTAATTGTTACGTTAAGCACCTACTTAAAAAATAAGTTGGTAGATAATACTACATGGGTTACATTATTCATATGTAAGATTTGGTAAGAACAGAAATATTACCTACAAAATCATTCATCTACGTTTATTCAACCTAACCTACATTGGTTCCAGTAATTGATGGAAGACCTATCAGTTGCTGTTTATTTACTCGTAAAAGTGAGATCTCATAGTGATATTGTATTGTGTCAGACGTCCTGCCGATCCTGAAACCTCTTTCCATCATCCTTTGAGATACCAAAGGGCGGCATCGCTAGAAAGGATCTCCTTTTTGTCAACTTATCAGCTTACAGTCGTTAAGATTTTTATTTTTATTTTGCTTTATTTAGGAAAACATTACAAAGTTGACTTACAAACTGCGAGGAATTCGAAACACCAATAAAATGTTTCCCCATATTGACACTAAAACGCTTGTTAGCTTTTTAACGTGAACAAATAATTAGATAATTTAAAATATATTTATAATATTTTTTTATATATCATCTATTCGAAAGATAATATTTCTAACAGAAGCAAGTGATGATAAGTTTCGGTCGAACCCGAAACCGACACTTCCTTACAAGAAACATGTGTATAAGAAAATGTAAACGCAACGTTTGTAACACTCGACTCTCGTCACGGCTTCACCAGCATACTCTACAAGTCAAGCGGGCGTAAAAAAGTTCTATTTCAAAAATATATAAAGATAAATTGACTTGTCGAGCAAGCCCGCCTCGAAAGCTACAACACGCACCCCCACAGGGCCGCAGGGCCGAGAGCATAGTCGCAGATTTTGAATTCCTGGCGGAATTCATAAGGGCAGTGGACACGGAAGAGGTCCAGCTATTCGCCCGAAAAGTGAAATATGGCACCATGGCGGAGAAGATCCAAGCCATGGTGGATCATTCAGCGCTGGTCGACACGATCAAGCGCATGACCAAATAAGCCTCCAATGGCTACGACGGGGAGGATTAAACTACTCTCATTGCGATTGGTGTCGTTCAACGCGAACGGCATCAGATCCAATTTACAGGAGATGCGGGACTTCCTACCACGTAACAAAGTAGACATCCTACTAGTGCAGGAATCGTTCTTAAAACCGACACAAGCAAATCCGCGTATCAGCAATTATAATATCATTCGGAATGATAGAACTCGATCCCGTCTTGGAGGTACGGCCATATATTACAAGAGAGCGTTACACTGTATCCCTCTCGACCCGCCCCCGCTAGAAAATCTAGAAGTCTCATTATGCAAACTATGCATGATCGGCCATCAGCCCATCACCATAGTCTCTGCATACCAACCCGGCCAGAAGTCGCTTCTAGTCAGCGACCTGGAAGCCGTCTTCAATATCTTAGACCAAGACGACCCTGTCATTCTGGCCGGGGACCTGAACGCCCACCATAAAAACTGGGGCAGCAGGCACAACAATAGACATGGAACAACATTATCAGATTTTGCCGATGATCATAACATCGTCATCAACGCGCCGTATACGCCGACCCGCTACGCTCACGCGAACGCGCGGAATATACAATCTCCCAGCACGATCGACATCTCACTGTTCAAAAGCGTCTCACTCGCCATAAAGACGGCTGAAACGCTACACGACACGAACTGAGCTCGGATCATAGGCCCATCTTAATAGAAATAGGCTACGACAGGACTAGAAACACAGAGAGGATCACAAAGAAGATCATCGATTATAAACTATTGAAAGATAAGTTTATAAATCTCAAATCGAGCGACCTCGACATAGTCCCACACGTCATAGACACCCCACAGGCCGCCATCGCGGCCTCCTCGAATGTCAACAACTTAATTGTTGACAAGATAGGAGAATCGTCTAGAGAGATCTCCGCCGTCCCAGAGGAACGGCTGGCTCTCCCTGACGACGTTAGGGACATCATACGAAGGAAGAATGCAGCTAAACGTCTGTACGACCGCCACGGAGGCGATGAGAACAGACGAGCCCTCCGACGACTCGAAAGAGAAGTCAAAAAGGCCGTACCGAAGTTCGTGAACGAAAGATGGGATCAGTTCGCGAGCGAGTTAAAACCGTCACACACCGCCTACTGGCCTCTAGCCAGGGCGATGAAGACAGAGCCAACAGAGCAAATGCCACGGTTAAATCGCGCTAATCTACCACCTGCACTAGAGGATGAAGAAAAAGCGGAATGTTTAGCAGACGCGGTTGAGAGTCAATGTACTCCCAGCACGCTCCCCACAGACCCCTCGCATCTAGAGGAGGTGCAGAGGGTAGTGACGGCCCGACTGGCTGTGCCGCCGGGCGACGGTGATGAAATCATACGCCCGACGGACACGGACGAAGTGAAGGAGCTCATAAAAAACCTCCACACTACAAAGTCGCCGGGGCCCGACAGTATCACAAACAAGGTACTAAAACAGCTACCCCCTGCCATTATACACCTACTGGTGTGTATCTTCTACGCTCTCCTAACGCATTGCGCCTTCTCGGACATCTGGAAGGAAGCAATAGTGATAGGCATCCACAAACCGGGAAAACCCCGGACGGAGCCGACCAGCTATCGACCTATAAGTCTTATAAGAGAGAAACCTGTTCATGGATGAACAGTTTGCTTTTCGTAACAGCCACAGCTGCCCCCAACAGGTACACCGTCTCACGGAATATGTACTTACGGGACTACACAGAAAGAGGCCGCACGGCACGTGTGCTGTCTTCTTCGACGTAGCAAAGGCGTTCGATAAGGTCTGGCACCAGGGCCTCATCTACAAGCTGTACCAACTGGAACTGCCTGATAGACTGGTACTGATCATAAACAGCTACCTAGAGAACAGGCGGTTTAGATTCAGAGTGGAGGGCACACTGTTCTTCCTCCCGCACATTCAGAGCCGGGGTCCCGCAAGGCTCTGTACTATCCCCGACCCTCTACAACTTGTACACCAGCGACCTACCGCGACACCCCAGCGTACAGCTGGCGATGTTCGCGGATGACACCGCACTGTACATAAGGAACGTTCCCAGAGAGGGAGCCAGATTACTCCAGAGGGCCGTCACCGAACTCGGCGAATGGTTCCTGAAATGGAGAGGATAGAGGTGAACGCGGAAAAGAGTAAGTCGATACTCTTCACCCGAACCAGATCACGCGCGACAGGAGAGCGCGGAAAGAAAAAGAATAAGATAGCCCCTATCCTGCTCTACGGGAATGAAATTCCTAGAGCGGAGACGGTCAAATATCTCGGCGTCACGCTAAATAGATCGATGGACTTCCGGAACCACATCGATAGAGTTATAAAAAAGGCGCAATACGTCCTGTTCAAACTCTATCCGTTGATAAACAAAAGGAGCAAAATGGCTAATAGACATAAGCTCACTTTGTATGTCACATGCATTCGACCGATTTTGGCGTACTGCAGTGCCGTATTCGCGCACATATCTCCTCAGCAGATACATCGGTTGCAGAAACTGCAAAACAGGTTCCTGCGTACGGCCACTGGTTGCCTCTGGTACGTACGCAATATCGATCTATCTACATTGTGACCTTAAATTGACCTCGGTTAAGGGCCACTTCAAAGAACTCTCTCAAAAGTTCTTCGATAGGGCCCTGAATCACCCGAACAGTCTTATAAGAAAGACGTCGGTGTACGATCCGACGCTAATAACCGACTCCCGATATCGTCGGCCGAAGCACGTATTGCACGACGCCGACGACGCGATAGCCGTAGCAGTTGCTAAGTCCACCCTTGCACACAAGCAAAAACACACCCAGACACGCATCCGCAGTAAAATGCCACTAGGGCAAACCCACGGATAGCAGGTTATAGTCGGTAGTAGGTAGTAGTTATAGCTACACGACCTGACCCGACAAACTCTTCAGGCCCCCTTGGGTCGGTTGGACAGTGCGTAAATGCATTCCCCTCCTGCTAGAACCAATACGATATACACCGCTCGTACCGGTCGAGCGTTGAACCTTACATATAGTTACACAGCTATAAGACATATGACTGACAGAATGACAAACTCACACACCGCTTACGGAAACGAGCCCGGGTTCGAATCCGTGAAACGTGAGCTTAGATGAATGTAGAAATAAAATAACGCGATTTTAGAGAGCTCTAATAATAAAAACAAAATATGACCACGGCTTCTAGCCGATCTGAAGCGCAAATCGACCCCATCCGACGGTGGGTGGGGGAGGAGGCCGGCCTCCTCTGACAAGCCAAACCGAAAGACGAGCTCAACTCTCCTTATACACGTCCCGTAAAATTAAACGGCACCGTGCGCGCGCCGTCCCACTAGCGTGGAGAGGGGGACCGTTTCCCCCTTTTTCGGTCCCAAAAATAAATCACGATAGGGTAATGCCCACAAAAATTCCGGTATGCTTCTTCCCATCTGCGGAAAAAAAAGAGGGGGGTCTGTCCCCCTTTCGTCTACCTGAAACCTGAAGACAAAAAGTCTTCCGTAGACCCGACGAAATGTAGGGGCGAGGGCAACAGCTCCGCCATCAGTAATAGGTCCCTCTGAAAAAAAAAAAAAAGAAAGTCGAGCAAGCTGGTGAAGTCGTGACGAGAGCGTAACGGAAAGTGGGATCGGACGAAACGAACAGAAGAGAGGCACATAAGGTAGTGAACATAGAAAGAGAGTGAGAGAGAGAGAGAGAGAGATATCACTGTATACGCATATAGAGGGGTGCGACACACATTTTCTTTCTCATAGCCAGTTATGTTTCGTGTAATTAAGCAGTTTTACTTCTGTCGTGTGGTATATAATACGTTCATTTTTAGAGTTCCGTACCAAACGGGAATAAATGGAATGCTATTACTAAGATTCCGTTCTTCGTCTGTCCATCCGTCTGCCCGTCTGCCACCTGGCTGTAAGAGTCGAAATTTTTCCAGATGATGTATTTCTGTTGCCACTACAACAACAAATACTAAAAACGGGTAATTATATCACTGAAATCTTTACAGACTTGTATGTGTAGTTCGTTTCACACAAAAACATGCCTCACCCCTAAATATAACTTTGCCAACTTATGTGTAAACAATTAGGTACATAGATACCTACCGACTTACACTTATCTAAATATCTAGCTGAACGAAGGTCTTCAAGATCTTGGTGATAAGTAGGTATTAAAATAAGCTTCGAAATTCTCAATTCATTACTTTAACACTGCCAAAGAACTATAGCAAGTACCAAGTGCCTAATTAATGCTTGTTTGGGTATGTTAGCAGAGTAAATTATGTTATTACAAAAAATGTTTAGACAAGTTCAACTTAATTCTACTATAATTGTTTTAAGTAATGAAAGTTATCGAATTCAAAAGATATATAAAATGAATATTCAGCTTTTTGAAAAACTTCAGAAAATTGCTAAACTTCAGAACAAAAATGATCTAAACGAATTGCCAAAATAATCCAGTCTAAGTCTTCATCGCTTGGGTGGAATTCAACGTCAGAACACAGCGCATGAAACTCCCGAATGCAGTTTCGGTTTCGGTCTTCGTTTCGGCAGATTTGCCGCCGAAACCGAAACTTTGGTTTAGTTTCGTTTTTTGCCAAAACTATACCACAACCGAATGTTTGGTCGGACACTATAAGTGATAATTCACTCCCATTGTACGGGAAAGGAAGGTAACGCGTCGGTAGTCGTCATAAGCATTAATCCATGTATTATTAGTTATATATTGGAAGTCACACAGAGGTAACTTCATTAATTTTTCATAATTTTATTAATTATTAAACGCGTAAGCCGACCAATGTTCCGTCTTGTACTGAATATCGGTCAACCTAAAGCACATGTGAAGTTGTGAAACATGTGCCGTTAACTCTCTGCCACATTGTGTTTATATTTTAATACTGAAGTCACTCTTACGATCGTATCATGAAATACAAAGCAAGCATTTATCCATAATATCGCTGAAACTACCGCGATAAAGCATACATTTAATGATAACAAGGTACATGTGGAACTCCGCATGGGGCCGCCCGTGCCGTCGCAACCGCCGCGGACGCCATGTTTACGTATATATTATGTACCTACAGATAATCAATATTTCACAAACGATATTTTATATTGTTCATAAATACGTGCCTTATGTTAATAAAGCACGGTATTTATTAACAATACGCACTACTGTATAACGGAATCAATTAGTTATTGTTCTTTAAAATAATGAATGTGTTTCACATTACAAGAAAAAAGCTAGTAAGCACGTACAAATAATTTTAATTTCATTAAATTTTTAATCTATTTTATTGACAGGAGGTGGTTATCAATTCGTCTGTACTTTTTATGCTTATTAGATGTGAACTATTCTGATGAATCTATTCTTATTTGAAAGGGTATGCCCCTATAGTTTGAAGTTTAAAATGCATACATGCGTTCCATCAGTCATACCTATTTTCATCATACATTTACGTATACGTCAAGTCATTTCATGTCGCTGAGCTGATGATAGAAGGTAATGTTTAAAAAAATCTACTTTAACGTTTTTTATCGTGTAATGAAGTATTTTACAATCCCGACGTTACAGAAGCTTTACAACTAACATGGTTGTGACCATGGTGACCAAGGTGGACTGAGATGACAAATGTCCTGATGTCACTAGTTATTTAAAGTTTCCGAAGATTTTTCATAATTAATTAGTTTGTCTTTTATTGGGTCTACGCGGATGTTACACACTTTAATAAAACTTTTTTTTTTTTTTTTTGGTGACGAAGGGGAATACATTTACGCACGATACCTGGGAGCCCGGGTAGACCCCCAGACCTATGTTGGACTCGGCCATTGGGTAGCAATACCAACTAAACCCCTACGGGAGCCATCAGCCGCTATAAGTGGAGGGTCCCGGATCTGCAGGCAACAGGACCCCTCCACTCGGCGAAAAGGCCAGACTTCACCTCCTCGGAGACTGTCCGGCTACTCTAAGACAGTCCCCACGACGCCGTGTCATTGGAAGTGGACCGGGTTCCCATCCCGGCCCGACACGGAACACAGGGGTACTACTGAAGGCGCTGCAGATAGCGCCTCTTTCGTACCCCCATTCGTCGTCGGCGGGGGGAGGCCGCGTCGGCAGCCTCCTCTCTCACCCGCTCGTCGGCTTCCTTCTGGGACATGACGGTCTCGCAGAAAGAAGCCATCGCCTTGTAGGACTCGTCGCTGCCGAGCATCGCGAGGATGATGCTCGACTTTTTCCCCTCCGACAACTGATGTCAGATCGTGACGCAGCGCCGCCCATCTCGGGCACACCTCGAGGGTGTGCTGGGCCGAGTCCACCGCCGCGTCACAATCGTGACATCGAGTCGTCGGCTCCCTGCGGGCCGTCTTGCACAGATACTCACCGAAGCAACCATGCCCGGTGAGCACCTGCGCCAGACGGAAGGTGAGGGGTTTGCGCCTACGGCGCATCCACCGCTCGAGGACCGGGCGCAAGGCAGCCGTTAACTCTCTACCGTACCGGCTGCCGCGCCAGGTCTTCCCCCCACCTCTGCATTAACGCCACATGCCCTATCCGGCGAATCCGTAGGATCTCGTCATGCGTTTCATCGTCATCATTCAGGCCGAGAGCCCTCCTATCCGAGACATAGGAGCAGCTCTCGGCAAGAACCTCCGCCACGAGCTCCCACGGGGGATCGCCGGCTAGGGCTGTCGCTGCAGCCCACGATACCGTACGGTACCCCCGGATCGACCTCACTGCGACACACTTTAATAAAACTACTTTAATGAAGCTTATCGCGGTTTATTAAGTATTTTACTGTTCCGATTTTTCAGAAGCTTCACAGCTACAATGGCCACGGGTGGACTGAGATGATAAATGTCCTGATGTCAAAAGTTATTAAAAGTACCCAAAGATTTTATAGTTAATTATTTGTTTCGATTGGCCCAAAAAGGTGCTTATTGAATCATGCAGCTGTGAGGTGTTACGTTTCGTCCTGGATACCAAGCGAAAGGAAGCACCCACCCATCTTCTCTATTGAAACTTGGATGTTTCTTAATTTCAGTATCCTCACGGATCATCCTTGGACGGAATCTGAGTTCTTCCGCGAGGATTTGGCTTTATCAAATATAATGTAATGATAGGGGCCAAACTCAATGTTTCACAGATTGCAGATTTTTTAACGCGACGGTGTTTAATGTCTGCTATATATTCTCTGACGCGAGTTATGATTGATCTTCTTGTTTGTCATATATAAGAGAGACCACTGTCACGATCAAGTTTACATTATTATGTATTAATTATTATTATTTATTTTATATTATTATCTATATTTTATATTTATATTTTTTATTATTATCAGCATCTTGTACGGTGGCATTTCACTGGTGCTAAAAATTGACTGATCTTTTTTGGCAGCTCAAAATAAGTTTTTACTGAAGAGGGCTTGAGAATGTAGACAATTTTTTTTACGTGTCTACCACACATATTGCAGGTAGCGACGATAGCTGGTTTCACTCGGTCTCTGTGAGGCAGACGGAGAACCATAAGTCTATTGTCCAGCAGAACTTGCTTGACATGTCGAAGTTCGGTGTCTCGGTGTTGCTCAGCACAGATACCTCGTGCTTTCTGTGGTTCTTGGGTGGTGATGAGAATTGCCGTCAAGATACCTGTATCTGTTTGAATGTGCCTCCTGTACACGGTGTGCCTTAATGTGGTGCTGCGACGGGTGTAAATGATTAAGACATCTAAGAATGGTAAAGTATTTTGGAATTTATATGTTTTTTTTTTTGTATTGTAAAAGTATCATCAACATACCTCCTGTAGAACCATGAAGTTATTGAATCGCCGGGATCCATTAAAGTTGATTTATTATAATGTGTCACATTCGCGTAGACCTAAGAAATCATTAAAGTTCTCTAACTTTAAAAAAACAAATCAAGCTCAAAATAATCTGATTAAGATCATCAACACCTATAAGGCTATATTTAGTTTAAAAAAAAAAACAATCGTCTAAATAGGATTTGATTATTTTTTATACGCTAAAACTTGCATATCGCAAAAAAAAACAATCATTGACAACGACAGTAATCTGATTACCAATTGCTTTTGCCTATAGAATTGTTAATAGTAACACTATTTAAGAAACATTTAAAATTTATTCTTCATAGCACATATCCATCTGCAGGATCAAAACCAAGATAAGAACAACTTCCATCAATTAAATCCTGTCTGTAATTACAGAATTAAACCCTTCGAATGAACGTAACAATCTCCATTTCGTTGGCTACACGTGTTATTTTATCGTAATTACAAACAGCCAACACTTAAATGCCTTAATAATAGCATGCGCTTTTTTTAATTGCGGTAACCCTGCGGTCTTAATATCATTTGGAAAAATAATGTTCAGTGTGCGTGGAATTGGCTTTAGGCGGCAAAGGGTTTATTTTAAGGGTTCCGCAGTGTGTCGAGAAAAGTAGAATCTATTTTAATTCCTCTTGGAATAATAAGGTGGAATATAAGCCAAGTGGAGCAAGAAAGTGTCACAGCCAATTAATCCTCTGATTGGTCTGTGTTGCGGCTATACTATCCTTTTCTCGAAATCATTCAGGCCATCTTCATCCACGACAAAGTCATAGGGGGTCGAAAATCCCTCGTCGACAATTTGTCGTGGATGAAGTTAGAAACCTGAATTTTCAGTCATAGTAAAAACACGCTATATTTCATATTTAATTCAATTTGTACCGGTAGTTTAAGAAATATAACTCGACAAAGTTTCTTATTAATTTTATCACTCACTAAATTTAAGGCACTTCTAGGACACTTAAAAGTTTCAATTCTTTGAAGGGAAAAGCAAAATATCCAATTTTGCTAACTGTATAAGTAACTTTGTAATCCCATAATATTATATAGGAATTACAAAGTTATATTTGCAATAAATAAATCGGTGAACCATCATAAGTAAATTTAATAATAGTAGAATAATAAGTGAAGAGGTAAGTAAGTGGCAATAGCCCTGCGGTGTAATACCAAAACGTAATGCCTTGTTTCAGGGCCCGTACACAAGTGGCAAAAAACGGAACCCTTGTAGTTTTATCATGGTCGTCGGTACGTCCGCATGTCACAGACGTTTTACTCGGAGATCAAAACCCTTCATAAGCGACTCCGACATTGGCTAGTTTATTTTATTTTTCTATATAAATTTTGTTGGCATTTTTTTAAGTGATAATAAACGATCACTATCTATTTTTCTAGGCATTATTCCGAATAAAATGTGCCATCACACGTATTTTTAGGAGCTGTAATGGCTATTTTCACAATGTTATAAATACTACAATCGTAGTCTGTGATATTTTACTAAAATATTTTTACAAATATTAAATATTGACGCATGCTCTGTGTTCTTTATTGTTCTTCTAAAATAAGAAATAAAATTTAAAAAGATTTCGTAGAGCCAACATATTTTTCAGAGCTGACACTTCTGTCAGTTAATTTTAATCTGTCAGAATATTTCGAATGTCGTAATCGGATGAAATGATTAAAAAATATTTTCGATTCATGGAGTCGCGCGTATTCCACCAAATCCGTTGGCGATTAATATATAATAATGTTAATACTGACGGACGGCATTTTATATTTAAGAGAATATCTTCGACGGCTCATAGCAGAATAATTAATGCGCCCAAAATGAGGTGAGAGCTCGCTGCAACGTAATCACTTGATCAAAATTGTAAATTGTAATTTTATTCCTAGTAGAAGGTAGTGTCAAGCTGCAATGCAGCCAATTTGGACCCGTACGAATGGGAAAGTACATCAGGCTCACTTGATATCCTACTATTGCCTGCTATATAATATGTTAACTGGATTCTGCCGCTGGAAGTGAGAGTAGGCTTATGCTTCGTTGCGTTTCTTCGCGTCTTATTGTATGGGATAAGGAAAGAAGTTCAACACGTATGGGCTCGACCGGAGAGGAACCTCTCGATCACCCGACACCACCTTAATAAGTTACGAGATATAGGATGCAGGAAGCCAACGCATTTACATAATAATTATTCGTGAGTGTTTTAATGGGTCTGTATTCAACTGCTCCGATCTCTACAATCAATTAATGGTCATAGATAATTCGAACGACTATTTTTCTGGACTGTTAACGTCGTCATGATGGCGAGTAGGTTCTACTCTCACTGGAGCATAACGAACTCTGGCGAGGACTTTGACTGGCGAGACGTGGTGACGGAGGCCGAGCAGCTCGTGGGGTATCCGACCTCCTTCCTCAACCTGCGTTGGCTCTTCAACGACGAGATCGCTAACAGTGCCATTCATTTAAGGAAATTGGTGAGCTTAGAACTTAACTGGCGTTAATAAATGAGGCGGCGTTGTGATCTAAACAATACTGTACAACCGCGCCTACACACGGCGTTGAGTATTAAAGCATAACTCAATGACACACAGCGAATCAGCAGTTTATTTTAATGGCGAAGGAACGTGTGAGTTTCGGTACACACGCGATTTTTTCGAAGTGAAAGTCCTATCTTGAATAGGAACGATGCCGTCATTTCTGCGCTACCTACGGACGAATCGCAACTAAAATAATAAAAAAAAAATAATTACGCCTTACCTACTTCACCACCAGTAGGTGTCTAGCTGATTTCACTATAATGTATCGATCCCACGTGCGCTTTCTAAACAGTTCCTTGTGCATTCACCAGGTCGGTACAAACCATCCGTTACTAAAATCAGCGAAAAATATTCTAATAGGATCTAAAAGCAACCTCCAGTCTATCGGCTTGATTACTCTGCTTGTTTCGAAAGCTGCCGGTTTTGATACATCGATGTACTCGATGGACCGTCACGACTCTGGTGTCTTACACACGCAGAGAGCGCTCGCAGAGATTGTAGAGATGAAGAGAACTGGCCACATGGTCCATAAGGCGATGGTGAACTTGAAAGACAAAGGCAGCTACGGTAACAAATATCAAGACTTGCTGTGTGGCAACAAAATTGTATTGCTCTCAGGTAATAAGAACATTCTAAAGAATTCCATAAAATAGAACGAGACAATTAATTGTGCTATAGCAACATTATGTGTGTGATAAAATCATCGCCATCTTAGTCGCTGCTTTGGCCTTCGTATTCACTAGCGAAGAAATGACTCGCGACGTAGTTACGTCTCTAGGTTGTCGTCCGTTAGGTACCAGAGCCACTCCTAGTAAATACGAGTATTGTATCGAAGTTGTAGGAGTTTTTAATGGAAAATGTAACGAATCATGTTTGTAAGTTCATAATACAGGTACCTTCGTAAAACATAAAAAACAGCCGTAAGTTTTCACTTACGGTTGTTTTCATGTTTTTCCGCACATTTGGTAACTGGGGATAAGATTTTGACATAATATAACAAACAAAAACACACACACACACACACACACACACACACACACACACACACACACACACACACACACACACACACACACACACACACACACACACACACACACGCCGCAAGTGTTATTCCAAGTAGGCATGGAGAGATAGAATTTATAAAACGGACGTGGTGAGACTCAACTCACCTAACATCTTCACAGTGCTGCTACCTTCATCTGTCTATTCTAAATATAGGACCTGGGCCTTGTCTAGGCAAATCTACGTTCGGTACTTGTCCAAGGTCTTACCATTTCTTTAGGAGGATCGACATAAATACAGATATCTGTGAGACTTCTACAAATTGATGAGTTGCATTTTTAGGAGATTACTTGTTAGCGAAATGTCTTCAAAATTTGGGAATACTTCGGAATAATGAAGTGACGGAATTGATTTCCACGGGCCTTCGGGATCTCGTTGAAGGGGACTTCTTTGGGGAACACGATGCAGACGACAGCCCTTTGCCAACCATGCCCAAGGGTGAGTTTTTTTTATAGCATAAGCGAAGCTATAGGCTTACTGTCATTAACGCCTATTAGCATCCCTAAAGATCTAATGTAAAATCTAAGTGCTACCCACAAAACACACGAAATGTGTCAGCATAGCATTACCAGCCTGCCACGGCGGTATCATGTTCAAGAGAGGTGCCTATACGGTCATACCATTCGGCTGTAACACAGCATGGCACTACCTCTTTCCAGTGTACTTATGAGTAGACCCACCGTTCTAATTTTGAGCCGAACTAGTCTTTCAGATCCTACCCATGTAAACCTGGCTCGTCTAACGTAGATTAGTGCTAATTAGTTGCACTTATGTCTAAGTACAGATTTAGAGCCGATTTCACAGGTTCCTGTTAAAGTCCTAGTTGGTCTATTAGAATATGAAATGGCCAATAAACTACAAAAACTTGGGCATAACTCATCCGTTCTTACATGTGAAATTGGGTTTGGTATGCGAGGAACTAAAAGTCGAATATTTTTTAATATAATATATTTAATTAATCAAAGTATGAACCATTGTTTTCTATGCGCTTTTGCCATCTCATATATATTTTACCCTTTACTAAAAAAAGACTTGTCGGACGGGAATCAATGAAGGCGATTTGGACTGCCACATCGGAGTTGATTTTTTCCCCTTGCAAGAAGTTATCTAAATTTCGAAAAAAAAATGGTAATCTGTTGGAGTAAGGTCCGAGAACAACGGAGGATATCTTAGACTTTAAAATTGAAGCTCTTCTAATTTGGTAGCCGTCTTTTGCGCAGTGGTCTAGCATTGGCGTGAAGCAACAATGGCGTGGAGTGATTGACCAGCGGAGGTTGTTTAAACGCTAGCTTTTCCATAATCATTTGCAATTGCTGATAATAGACATCAGCCATAATAGTCTGGCCCTATTTGAAAAAACTGAAATGAACAATACCGGCACCAGTCCACCAAACGCTTGCAAGTAACTTCTTTGGGGTTACTTTTCGTTTGGGGCAGGTTTTGGCTGGCTGGCCAGGATCCAACCATTGCTCCGAGTGCTTTCGTTTATCGTAAAGATTCCATTTTTCATCACAGGTTCGGTTTAAAATACCTTCATTGTTGTGCCGGTCTAGTATTGTAACGCAGCAGTCGACGCGCGTTTGCCGGTTTGCTTCAGTCAATTCGTGAGGTACCCACCTTTCAAGCTTTTTAATCTTCCCAATCTGCTTCAAGTGAATTAAAACAGTTTTATCCGTAACATCGCAGCTTGTAGCTAACTCGGACGTGGTTTGCGATGGATCCTCTTCCACAATAACCTTGAAACTCTTCATTATCAACTTGGTTCTCAGGCCAGTCACGTGGCTTGAAATTTCCAGAAAGAAAATGATGGAACCAAAAACTAACTGTGGTATCTTTAGCAACACGACCGACATAACATCATTCACCCTTCGAGTACAAATTTGAATGTGAAATTCCTTACCAAAGAGAAGAAATTCGTGATTAAAGTGGCCAGTCAAATTCATATGTAATTCTAACCTAACATAAAACACTTATGTATCTAGTTAAGAGATAAGTATTGACTAGCTAGTTGAGACTAATGCTAACCTGTAAAACTGGCCTATCGACGACAGGCTGTGTTATATCCTATACATAAGTAGATACTAAGTTATAATTAACCAAAGCGGACACCGCGGAACCTGGCCGTTTTAGTATTAGCCCGATTTAAAAAGTTAAGTGGGGTATCTGAATAACATAAAATAAATTAAGTGCACATGTGCGTGCTCACAAACAAGTGCATTATCTGTTCCTTCATTCTCATAATACGTCACAGGCGGATAGATCTGATATTATATATTGTTATTGAAAAAAAAATTATAAAAACAATTTTGTCCGCCCTGATCCGGAAACGCCTGATCATGCCCAGACCTAAACCGACGAGTCAGTCGGCGTCTAGTAGGTTTCTTTTTACGTCTATGCTGCCGGAAGTCTCAAGTGCGGCGAAGTTGTATCGGCGTGGAAGAAAACTTACGCGCGATGACTGACTGGGGGATTGTAGTACGCCGCCTTAGTGACGAGAGATTAGGATGGGCAGCGGTGGCTCGATCGAAGTGTCAGTATGTATTATGTTTCAGTCAGTGCCTGTACGGTCCAGATTTATTGCTGTAGGAGGAGGGTAACTAACAATTATTGATTGGCAAAGGAGCAATATATTGTTGTAACAGAATTGAGTATTGGTTATTTTTATTGAAGGAGTTCAAAATATGAAAATAATATTAGAGTTTACATGTACATACATACATATGTAGTTTCTCAACAGTTAATATTCTTTCAACTTCCAGCTAGTAACGAAGTAAAATTTAATTATAACTGGGAAATGGAAAACAACCTACAAAAACTTGGCTCCAATGAATTCCTTGGTCAGGGCAAGGACGAATGGAAACTACGGACGATGTTAAATTCAGGAAGTCTCCTAGGCAAAGGATGTCAATCAGCAATGAAGCTGGCTTCCCGCGGAAAAGACATGGAAACGGCTGCGTATGCGCTTGGAGGGCATTTAGCTATAATTTGGCAATTATACTTGGACGTAAGAGACTTTTTTATGCACCCA
The DNA here is from genome assembly GCA_017140195.1 of Eumaeus atala. Classification (NCBI taxonomy): domain Eukaryota; kingdom Metazoa; phylum Arthropoda; class Insecta; order Lepidoptera; family Lycaenidae; genus Eumaeus; species Eumaeus atala. Next base: position 241,438 of record JAFELO010002000.1, read on the forward strand.
CATTCATACTCTTTGGTTGGAGCACCAGTGATTTTTGCTATATGGGAATATCCAACCCTGTATGGCTTCATCTTAGAGTCGAAAGTTGAGAAGAAACCTGTCCAATACAGGCAACTTTATTACCACGTGCGTAGCACAAGAGCCATGGAATACCTGACCTCGTTTCTCGAAGAGGAGTTGCAGCATGTTTTGAGATATAGCAAATATTTTCCGGTAGAGGACGCCAGGTGTGCGATACAAAAAATGGCGTTAACAATTCACAGCGAAACACTTCAGTATATGAAGTGACGTATCTATAATAGATAAAGGTTTTGTTGGTTCCCACGTGGTGCATATAATAGGCCAAGTTCAGTGTTGGAACGATAAGGGAAGATTTGGATAATGACTATTAGGAAGAAGTACATAGATTCTCTCTGAATCATTGCTGAAGTCATTCTGGAAAGGTTTCACGGAGACATTGACGAGTTGCCTCCATTCAGCTTGCCTCAGGGCAGACAGTGTGAGTCCTATTTACTTACCTAATAAATAAACATGTCACAGATCACATTTTCACCGCTGTCACAGGGCAGATACTCGCCTAAGCCAGACATACTTATGGATGTACTTCATAGCATAATTTACTTCATATCCCTTATGCAAATAAATAATTTTAATCTGTGTGATTAGTTTTTCCTATAATAAATTGGTAGCAAATCCTGCTGTACTTGTAATTTGGTCTGGTAATTTTAACAACGGTTACAAAAACGAGTGGTGCTAAAAACTGAATGTGTGTTCTGTCCAGAACCGTGCCACCCAAAAACGCAGAGCACGGTTATTAGTCCAATATAGTTAACTCTAAGACCCTTTCATTAGTTTAAGAAGTTAACGAAATATTATATAATATTATTTGGTATATCCTATTTTGTTTACATAAAAGTACCAATTTACGTACCTCAAAGGTATTGAAACCTACCTGGGTGGGTACCTACAGTTTTCACCACACACACGTCGTCCGCAGAGCACCAAGAGCAGGAGGAGTGCCGAATTCGAGAGCTCCTTCAGAGCCCGACACCGCCGCTCAGCGGGACGGATTTCATCTCCCCCTCTGAGCCGCGGAAAGTCGCACTTCGCCTCTCGAGGCGCAAAGACCCGATGACATCCCCCCACAGCGCTGCTCATCATCGAGCAGCCGTGGGTTTCACACAACCGCAATGGCAAATGGCATTCTTCGGACGGTCCACTTTCCGGAGACCTGGAAAGAGGGGATGTCATCGCTCTGCCGAAGTCGGGCAAGCCCCGAAGCCTGCCCGGAAGCTACCGGCCGATAACGCCGCTGTCGGACATCGCCAAGTTCTTCGAGAGGCCCCTGCTTCGAAGGCTGAAGCTGTACATTTCCATGAGGGATGAACAGTTCGGCTTCCAGAGCGGCCACTCGACCACGTAGCTACTGACGCGGGTGATCTACCACTTGTCTGTGGAGATGAACAAGGGGAGACACTCTGTCGCGGTCTTTCTCGATATGGAGAAGGCCTTCGACAGGGTGTGGCACCCGGGATTCCTGTACAAGTTGGTAGACACCGGCGTCCCGCTGGCGCTTGTGAGACTAGTGGCGTCATTCTTGGAAGGTAGGACCTTCCGGGTAGCGGTGGAGCGGAGGCACTCCTCCTATCCCCTTGCCTGTACGCGGCCTATACCAACGACATCCCCGGTACTAGCGTCCGGACTCCCTGCACAGACGAAACTGGGGATTTACAAGACGTATATCCTCACTTACGCCGCCCTCGTATGGTACGCGCTAACCTCCCGGGCCCAGCGGAAACGCCTGCAAGCCCAGCAGAACATATCCCTACGGGTCATTACGGGAGCCGGTCGCTACGTCCGTAACGACGTGATCGTGCGTGACTTGCGGAAAGAGTCGCTGCAGGAGTTTGTGGTTCGATTGTCGAGCGCTATGTTCAATAGGGCTGACAATGGACCGCATGCTACTACCACTACTCACCAACAGTCACAACACACAGACCCTGAACAGGCCCACATTCCCCCCCTGAGCATAAGCCTCGATGGCAAACCCGCAATGACTATTGCGGCCCCGCTACGGAAGGGATAGTTGTCCCCGCGCGATCCAACCCGGGTTATGAGGTTCGCCTCGGTGCCCGTAGCCCTCGCAGATCATATGCCTTTTATTCAATAATCAACAACCTTTTATCATGCTCTCTGCCAATACATAGGTAAAAACCTATGTATTGGCAGAAATAGAAAAAATCCGAATATTTTATTTAATTATTGAGCGACAAGGCCTACTCGCAAAATGAATAAACTTGCTCAAAAACTACCTATGTAAAATTATATTGATGAGACGGCTGACGTGACTTTTTGACTTGCGACTTGATGATTACAAATTTCCTCATATTCAAGGTATACAGGATGTTAAATAAGATACTGTACAATATGACAGAGCGTAATACACAAACAGATAACTGAACTATTCAATTCAGGTATATATCATTTTGAGAAAATGTGCACACCGATGCTAGCGATAGGAATTCGCGCAGCAAAAGTCAAATATACGGGTATGTTACGGCGCGTCAGCTGTACGGGCGGTCTAGGTAACTTGAGTTCAAAATTTTTACACATTCGAAATCAGAATCGAGCTCTGTGATTTTGTAGTACCTAAATGTTTAATATACCTAAGCTATGATTAGTTGTTTGTATTCCTAAATAATAAAGTAACCTATACAGGTATATACTTGATTGTCCAACGCCCGACGATTCATAACACATGACATTCGGTACCACGTGAAGACTCCTACGGCTTGCTTACTTTTGACCTGAGAATACATCAGCATCAGCTACATAACTATAACTACACATACCTAATGTAAAGCGAGATAACATGAACTGTTTACTGGACTATAATTCGGCAAGCTTGATCTGGGTTTGGAAACATGTCGCATGGAGTTTTATTTTGAGTGCAACAAATCTTGACTTATCACAGGACACAGACACACCAGGGTTGAAGATTACTATAGAGTAGACAAGATTTTTAACATTCGTCCACTCTTACCTTGCAAAACAGTTCTACAGAACATCGGTCACCGGTGACGGATTTAAACATGTGCTGTTTGCACGCAAATTTTGCCACCTGCACTAATTAACACATTGGACACCATGGGCGTCACTGGGGTCACTGGTGACTGACAATCAAATTTATTTTGCTCCGGCATTCGAAGGCTTTTTTTAAAGTTTCAAAGTTATTCTACATAAGAGGGGAATTCGAGATCAAAGAAAAAAATAAGAAATTCTGCATGAATTTATTTTATGTAACAATAATAAAAATATAACAACAAAATTTAAATATTTTTGGATATATTTCCAACATTCGGAAACTAGCGAAAGAGGTAACTACTGGATATATACAAATTAATGTTCACAAACGCCTACAACTTCAAAGACAATAATTTGCAAGGGGCAGGTATGGGCAAAATGCTACATACCTGATGAGTAGGTAGGAACATCGGTATCTGAACATTTTATTAATACGTCTACCCGATTGTATAATTAACATATCTATAAATCTATTAAAATTTTTATTATATGCATGTGTTACATATTAAACATCAAAGAACTTTTATATTTTAAGAAATTTCATAACTGAAGTCCAAATGTTCCATAAGAGGTAGTGCCATAAGAGGTAGTGGTTTAGTAGTCAGCGTCAAGTAACAGCTATGCTGTCATGCTTGTGAAAATCCAGGGGCACCTCTATGTGGATGTTTATAGGCAGCAGTATTCAACCAAAGGCTCCGACTGTAAGTTTGTAAACTAACAATTATACTATAACTAGAATTATTAGCTAGCTTCATGATTTTACAACTATACATGGTTACACCTTTTAAATTGCTTACACATATTCTATCTGCATTTATTCGATTCATGCGCCACCTGTCTCATATTTGATACGATATCTTTTTGTTGGGCTAACCTATATAACACTTGAATTTGTCACATCTGAAGATAATAAATGAAGGTAATATTTAGTTTAACTGTAGTTTAGGATAGCTAGGTGAAATAAAAATTACACCATTAGTCATGTGTAATACTGAGAACAAACTCTTTCTCTTGTTTGTTTTTCAGCTGCACCTGAATCATGCATATTTGAATTGATTGAATGCTTTGGAAAAACAATTTGTACACAAAATATCATAAATAATGGTTTGTATAAGTAATTGAACATTGTAAAAAGTTGAATAACATAAAATGATAAATCTTAACACTACAATGTATTATCTCTTCTATCAATCAAATGGTCTCCATTAGTTTCTTAATGGTTTCTATAGACTGATTGTTACCAAACATATTGACATAACTTTTCGCCTTTTCTACAATTTCCTTGTGTAATGCCTTAGTCCTATCTAATGCCCTCGTTTTTAGTACTTCACCTTTTAATTGATTTAAATCAATATTTGCTACGCTTTTAACATTTTCTAACTCTTGGTATAATTGTTTATTTTCATTTATTGCAAATAAAACTGGCGCACTAACAAGGGAGTATGGTTCTCTTGAATCACTCGTGAATTTCTGGAGTTCACTTGCTGCTTGCCAAGCCATGCACAAATGGCAGCCAAAGAGGTAAGCCTTCTTTTGTTCTTCAGCACTTTTGCCAGCTAGCAACAGAGCACCTTCACAACCACGACCGAACAGTGATCCACCATTGTACATAGTTCTTAATACCCACTCCCTTTTTGGGGATCCCGACACTTCAGCAACTTCTAGTGGAATAGTTTCACATGATATTTTTAGATGATCATTCTTATACATTATTGGTTTTCCAGGCAAAGGCATGTTTTGTTCATCACGAGCTCCGTAAAACTCACCCTCACTTAAATCTCTTAGAGCTGTTGAAATTAAATATGATAAATCTTGATTTCTTAATCGAGCTAACATTCCGTTTGCAGTTACAAGTAGGTAATCACCAATAAGAATGGCAATTTTATTTGCAAACATTGATGTTTCTTTTGTCCTATCTCTTTCTTCAATTGGCATGTTGAGAAGACCTCTATGAATATAATGGCCAGTTCGTATCATTTCTGTTAGTTCTGCTAGCATACGCTGTTTATCCATTAGTGTTGTGGCCTTGAGAGTATTAGCTGGACTAGATATTGCTTTGGACAGTAAGAGTATAACTAATCCCCAGGGTTGAAGATTATTGTGTTCATTGTATAAAACTGTTCTTGCAGTCTTTACAATGGGATGATTACTGCCCACCTACAAAATAAGGAGCATGATAAGAAAAACTTTTAAGATGGAAGTAAAAATCTCCATGTATTTGAAATAGCTTAAGAATGCAAGAACTATTGACATATTGACAAAACAGTGCCATGCTTCATTGCAGCCCAATTTGGTCAGTATAACCAGAAGTGAATCTTGCTTGTACGATAGCACTTCCAAGTGATAACCACGATTTTTGTGGAGTGCATGATTTTCTGGTAGCATATTGCAGGGGAAGGAGGTACGTCATTTGGATATCACATAAAAACCAGTTTCGACCACCCTTACATAACTGCTGCTAATTGTCATCAGATATATTTAACTTAAATATAACATAGCTGTTGGCCTCGACTACTTTATTTCCTGTATGCTAGTTATTTAAACACAACACTTTGTATTTTGTTGATAATAAAAAAAAAAAGTTTAAAGTTTTGCTGTCATCGTTAGAAGTTGTTCTAGAACATCTTCACTGGAGGAAGGAAGAATATAAACACAACCAAGCTTCAATAGTTGATTCTATTTATATGGAGTACAGAAGCTCATGATACACTATGGAGGCAAATTGTCAAACTCAGTCAATATGTAGATGTTTTATCCTGATATGAGAAAATATAAATCTTCAGCATATGCCTTAATTTGTAGGATATTCAAATTCTTGAATGGAATTTTATGCTCAAGGCATAAAGAGACATTTTAACAATCCAGTGACCGTTTTGCAATTGTTATAATTATAGTTTCAACTATTAAACTGTTTAAAGGTACTTACAATTTTTCTCAAATGCATAGCTAAATTGGCAAATTCATCACTTAGTAACCATCTCAAATTCATAAAAGATGTTGGATATCCAACAATTTTTTCAGCTTCTCTAATAATTTGGTTCCATTTTGTAACCGGAGGGCGAACAACAAATTCTTCCTGGGTTAGGTTAGTCACGGTAGATTCCAGTCTTATCAATTGATTGGTTAATATTGTTTTTCGCAGATGACGAACTCTAGCATAAGACATTTTGCACATATAAGTTTACAAAGGAGGGGTGTCTGAGCAAACAAAGTAAGTTACTTTGCAGTATAAAAATGATCTGCGCGCATTTTAAAGTTCAAACACACTGTAATTACCGACATACCGAGTGTTATCTCATCAGTCATCTCGTGATTATGTCATGCTTTATTTTGAATTTTGACATTTCCACACTGCGTTCAGAAACCTGTTTATGACTTCAGACTTGTCAAAGTCCATATTATGATTACAGAAAACATTAGATCATTTAGTATTAAATGGTGTAAGAGTGAATGTTGATAGAATGTATAAGCGTCCACAAACGTCTTTCTACATATAAAATAAAGTAATTTCTAAAGGTTTTTCATTGTTTATACTCAGTTGAATTTTTTAGAGTACGCAATTTTAATATATAATAGATATTGATTTTTGATATGTTCTGACGTTCAAGGTCGGATTTGCATAGAAATAGTATAAATATTGTAACAAAAAAAAACACATTGTGTCAGCTTAATACACAAATATAAAACAATTAAAAAAATAAAAAGATTGTCCGAAGTGCTCTCCATTGGCTGAAATACAGTCCTTTAAACGTTGAGGACTTTTCTCAATAGAGGCACGCACTCCTTCTATAGGAAAATTCTTCACGGCCAATCGTATGGATTTCTTTAGTGACTCCGAATTCTCATGGCATTTAGAGCAAGCTGTACCCTCTAGAACTGACCATAAATCATAATGAAGTATTCATCTGCTCTGATCAAGTCAGGAACGTTCGTTTTAACCAATATTGGGTCTTGCTGTAAGGACCACACTTGGTTATTGAACGTGGTTTTATTAAGGGGCTTAGCTGCCATTCTCAAGAATGGTGTCTTGATACACTTGTTTTGATACCTTTTTCACAAAAATATGGCTCAGTCATTCCTTTATAGCCAACACCCCACCAAATCATCACTGAAGTCGAATAATGCCCTGTTACACGCTGTCAACTAATTGGGAAGCTTCTTTAGAGCTTTTAGCATAAATACGGTCATTCTGTTTGTTAAAATATTGCTCAATTGTAAAAAAAAATTTACTTCTGATGCGCTTACCCAATTATAATAAATACCCAATAACTTACAATATATATAAATATATCAAAATATAAATATTTAAGTACTTACTATGATACGTTTATCTTATGTTTATCTCTTTTCGTTGCATGATTTCCACCTATTTCTATAAAAAGCCTAATGAATAGTTAAGCTCCAAGAGGATTTTCGAATTCGGTTAGTGCTTACCCGAATTAACTATCGACTTGGTTAGCCCTTAGCTTGGCTAAGTCGACGATTCGATTATTGCATTGATAGGATATTTGAAAACAAGTTTTGAAATACCCAATCAAATACCCTTGAAAGGTAAGCGGTTCCGGTTCCTGGCTAGGAGTTGATTGTTTTAGATTCTATAAGTCTTGTATAAACTGCGATAAAATTCGATATTTAAAGTAGTTTCATTGTTATGTGTAAATTTATGAAACTTATCTCACCAAAAACGTACTTTACTCTAAAACCGCTTTTAGGTTATTAATAATTTTAAGTGTCACAT